>JAOQGH010000009.1:7533933-7556612 GCA_025769975.1 Gallinago jamesoni
GAGGAGGCCCTGGGCAACCTGGTCTAGTTGGGGGTGTCCCTGCTGACTGGGGGGGGGGGTCGGAATAGATGGCCTTTGGAGGTCCCTTCCGGCCCAGAGGATTCTATGATTCTATGATTCTGTGTTTGGCAAGCTCCATGCAGGAGCTCCACACAGAGTCATCCTGAAGGACAGATCCAGGTGGGGTGACTAGTCCATGGGAAGGCTTGCATCTGCATGGCCTTCACCCACGTAAGCATGGAAGAGATGGGAGCCCTTGCAAAGCTGGTGCCACTTAACTACATTGTCAGATATGATGGGGCCAAGATTCATATCTCAAATTGCCAAGCTTAATAAAGGCTGGAGAAATGGCCACCAAATTGGGATAAAATGGTGCCAGTCCTCTACCATCTCTTCTGTACATAAAAGTACACCCCAGAACAGAAAATAAAATAGAAATAAAATAAAATAGTGCCACACAGTAGGTACGCAGAGCTTCATATCTGCTTTCCAAGGGCTTCTCCTAGGGTCATGTCTCTCAGCACAGGATTGCTAACTCCCTTCTGCTTTTCAGACTCTCGTCTTTTACCCATACACACAGCAACACTGAGGCACCCACAAGGCTCACACACTTCTCACGTCCATAGGTGCCACTAGATGAGAACATCACTGCAGTTCCTGCATGTAAAAGCTCCAGTGATATGCAGTGGGGACACTGCCAAGGGTTTGAATGTGCAGGTGGCCCTCCCAGATGAGCCACTGCTCTTGCCTCTGGGTTAGCTGTTCTCCCTGCTAGAGTTTCCAAGAAGTGGGCAGCTTCAGTGGGGAAAGCAGAGTGGGACAGTGGAGGAGATCTGAGTTATTAGACCTGTCCCAGGAAAGCTGCCTGCCATGCTCTGCCTTCACAGGGAAGAGCGGTGTGGTGCAGTTTGCGTGCAGCACAGGGTCACGTCCCCCCCAGCACGCCTGGGCATGGCAGACAAAGCCATCAGGATGTGCACAGATATTACTAACATGGAAGACCTTCACTGGAAATAATTAGCCTTTGTTGGGAGAAAATTTTAGAGAAATTTTGGACAAAGAGGTAGGTATAATCCTTTTTCTGTTTTTTGCTCTCCCTGCCAGGAAAAATCCCTCTCCTGTCCAGCTTTTATGATTTGGGGCCTTAGAAAGATTATTTTCTTTGTCAGACTGGTGATTCACTACAGATAAAAGAAATGGATGGATGTTCACGGATTGCAGGGTTCTGAACTGCCTGACATTTGGGATGCCACCTAACGATTATCCTTAATTCATAACCCCATTGAAAAAGTGTGTGCCTCTGCACTAAGCACAAGGACATCATCTGGTCTCTCTGAAGAGCTGCTTCATGAAAGCCTGTGCATTAGTTGCGTTTTATTCCAAAAGGGGTTAGTTTGTGCCCTCTTCTCCCCCAAGCACAGTAACACAATCAATCTCAAAAGAGCTGCTTGGCTTTCTCCTCCCTTCTCCAGCCTTATTCAGCTTTCCTAAATATGCATAGGGGTCTCATTAACAACTAATTTTGCTTATTTAAAACAACTGCATAATCAAACCACTATAGTGTTTCGCCTTTCTTATAACCATGAATTATTCATGTGCTGGGAATCTGCATACAAATTTATTGATTCTTAAAAGGGTGCATGTTTCACAGCCTGGAAAAAAAAGAAGCCCTGGTTATTCTGGTTTTGAACATTTTGGCCCAGACTCCATTTAACAAATCATATGGTGGGAACAGACGGCAGGCAAACCCATACCATCACCAAATGCACCTGGAATTCCCAAGTGCAACAAAAGGGAGTGTTTCCAACATTGCAATTAATCATTTGCACAATCCTGACTTGCAGCCCTTTCCTAGACTGCTAATGGCTTATTCTTGCACCATCCATTTCATACTGACTTCTTGGTGCCTTTAGGTGCTCCCATGCAAGCCACAGAGAAGAGCACCTGGGCAAGGGAGGGACATCTTGAGAAAGCATGCAAAGCTATTAGATCCAATCTGGGCTTATCCCACAAAGAAAGCACTGAAGAGAAAAACACATACAGGTCCAAGAGGGAACATGGACCAATGTGTGCAGTCAGCCTTCAGGCCTGCTCATCCACCACTGCTGAGGGAAGCAGGTCATTTTGCACCCACACACGCCCCTACAAGTGCACACCCTTGGTTCCTATACTGGCCTGTTGCATCTTGTCACATTCTAAAGCTCTTCTGTAGAGTTGTATTTAGAGATCCCGCCCCAAACCCTATATCCTTCTTGCATAGATCCCTGAGGACCTGGTCCCATCTGCTCTTAGGCTCACAGAGTCATTCAGGTCAGCAGGGACCTCTGGAGGTTTCTAGTCCAACCTTCTGCTCAAAGCAGGGTCAGCTATGAGATCAGACCAGGTTGCTCACAGCTTTATGCAGTCTAGTCTTGAAAACTTCCAAGGATGGAGACTGCAAAACCTCTGAGCAACCTATTCCATCACTTGACTGTCTTCATGGTGAAGAATCTTTTCCTCATATCCATCCTGAAACTCTTCTTTTTTAACTTATGTCCATTGTCTTTTGTCCTCCTGTCATGCACTACTGTGAAGAACTTATCTTCTCCTGATTAAGGTGCTCCTTCCCCAAGCACTCCTGGTTATCATTACTGTCCAGTCTTCGAGGCCTGCCTAAATCTCAGGCTGAGATCTGAAGGAGCAGTAGCCTTAGTGACAGCCATAGCATCACAAAAACTTCTACCAACATCTTCTCATTCTCAAAAAGGACATTTTTGGAGGAGGCTTTCACAACCTCATCCCATGAAAAGGGAGTACAGTGAATGTCAGAAATGGAACCATGGAGCAGTGACCTTCAACCCATTGTAAACAAAGAAGGATTTAGAAACACCTATCAACTTTCTTGTAGGTAACTCCAGGTTAGACAGCACAGACAGCTCCTTCTTGAGGTATACTCTGGCCCCTCCAGCCTATAAATGCCAGGCAGAATACCAGGGAACACACATTGCTTGTGCTTGCAGAGTATTAGCAATGCTTCTTCTGTAGGCAAGAGCTCCATGTGTGTCAGTCTTTGCAGAGAAGCTTGAAGCTGCAAGTCCCTCAAGAGATCTGATCTTCACCTGTCTGAGGACACTCCCAACTCAGGAGAGTGCTCATGTCTGCAAATACTGTGTCCAAGAGCTCCCTAACAGCTGCAGCAGTATTCATAGTGAGTCTGGGTTCACTAGGTGGAGATTCCAGTTCATTTGCTCCAAAACTGTGACCAAAAACAGGGCACACCAAGCCCAAGTGCACCTGCAGTGCTGCCATTCAAGAAGAGCCACCCTGCCATGTCCCTGGCAGTTCAGTGTGCACAGCCTGGGACAGAGATGCCCCGCACGGGGCACAGCTGTGCCTCTGTAGACAGGTCTCTCTCTGAGCCTCTGCTGACAAAGCCATGACTTATCTGCCCCATGTGCTGTGTGGGTTTCCTCACTGAGAGAACATCAGATTTTGTCTCTTTAGAATTGGTCAGGCTTTTTTTTTTTTTCTTGTTTGCTTAGTAAGGGACCGGGTTGCTGTGTTTTGAATTCTTATTCTTTCATAATAAAAAATCCCATAAATAATACAGCAGAGTACTGAGACAAGATCTCCCTTTCTTCCTTTCCCTGTCAGTATGCATCACTGGCTGGCTGGCTCTACCTATTAGTCTGCTTGCCTGCAGCTTCTTGAGGTGTCACTCAGAAGCAACTATGGCGAGCAGTCTGAGAACTTGATCCAAATCCCCACCCCTACCTGTCCTATGATGGTCTGGAGTTTCCAGCCAGGACTTGTTCAGGGAGGACCCAGTGGTGACATCCACGGGTAAGGCAGAAGAAGCTGGGATGGGAAGATAAGCTTTGCACAAAGGTGTGTGGTGGGATGTGGGATGTCTGTTGACTATCCCCATCCCACATGTTTAGCTCAGGGCAGTGGGGTGCTGACCCATCCTTAAATGAGAGGATGCATCTGCTCCCTGCTGGCACTGCGGAGGTGCCAGCACATCATGTTACAGCAAGGTCACCTCCGAGCTGGCAGGACTACACCAGTTATAACACACTGCTGTGAGTCACTCGTGGCTCTGCCAGAGCTCCTCACATAGCACTTGGATAAGGTAATTGCACTCAGGGCAACCTCCGGAGAACAAGGCACCAAGGAAATGCCAGGTACTTTCAGTCTGTTCTGGATGTCTTCTCAATGGCCTACATCCCTGTGCTCTCCTCACCTCTGTGATCACAACCTCTGCTGCTCCTCCCCACACAGCTCAGTTCTGCACTCCCTTCACCAGTGAGGCTTTGCTGGAGAACCAAACACTTCTGCCCCATCTGCAGCCTGGACAGTGAGGGAGGGTCTGAGTGAATGGTGCAGAAAGGGCAGGAAAAACGGAAAGCAGAGACAGAAAGGCACTGGGAAGAAAGGGTAGGACAGCACTGGTGAGATGCTTCTCATAACCGAGGAGCTGAAGCAGTTGAACTGTTTGATGGTAAATCAGTGTCCCATGAATCTTTGGAAAAACATTCAGTTGCTTAAGTGAGAGAAAACCTTCTTAAGACTAACTTAAGCTAACATCTCTGCTCTGATCAAACAGTTGAATGAACCCAGGAGAAACTTCATTTAATCAGAACAGCAGGAACTTGACAAAAATCCCAGGTGTACACCAAGGGACATATTAACCAAAATCCTGCTGTAGCAGACTGGCACATAGGCACAGCTTTGCAACCCGGGAGCAGCTGTACTGACACCAGCAGGTCTCCTTAGAGGACATCTGAACACGTGTTTGCAAGAGCTAATTTTGTGCAGACACCAGCCCCAAAACAGCAGCTTCTGGGAAACACGGCCAAGAAGACAGATGACAGGCAAGGAAAAGAGACCATTTCAAGCCTGGATGCTGAGGAAGTTCTTGGCAGCATGGTAAGGAGGTTTCGGTTACTGTTGAAAAAGCAAGTTCGTGCTCTTGTTTTGGAAATGGGGAGAAGAACTATGAATTCACATGAAAACCATCTGAGAGGCATCCACATCACTTTAGTTGGGAGAGTGCTCAGGTGGGGACTCACTCAGGGGGTCTGGCAGGACGAGTCATATAGCAGAGGGTGATCCATGTGTTGCTTGAAACGGATCCTATCTTGCTCCAGGAGTCACAGTCCTGTGTGCCAAGAGCCTCTATGTCAAAAAAATCCCATTCACTACGTTGAGATTGAAATCTGCACTCCATGGCCCCTTTCCACCCTTACAGGAGAGGAAAAAGAAAAAGGCACAAGCATGCTGGGTTCACACAGAGCACTGACAATAAGGACAAGGAACATGGAGTTTGATGCAGAGATTAACATGACTCCAAAAATCAACCTGCATAAATTGTACCAGGTACCTCTGTTGGACTCAGTGTAACTCCAGGGACCTCCTAGAAAATCTTGGAGCTTTTTTTCCTCTTTAAGGCCAGGCTCCTGTCTCAGTTTCTGCATCTTTAGCCTGTCTCTGATCCTCTGTTACAGTCCCCTGCACTTTATGAGAGCTCAGTGCATCCCATGATTGTGGTGCAGAACTGGTAACCAGGATGCCTGGGTCCTGCAGAGGGTGGAGAAGGTGACATCCTCAACTTGTTGGGTGAGAATGAGCCAGTCACCTTCCTCTTGCAGACCTCGTTTTCCCAGATGGAGATGACTCTATTTAGCCACATTCATAAATACAGTTTTACAGCCTGGCTCAATGTTGATTTCCAAGCCACTGTGCTGAAGTCTCATCCAGTCCTTAGCACCCATTCAGAGCTTCCCTCTTGCCCAGCAATTCACAAGTCAACTGCAAAGCAGCACAGATGCATCCAGAAGCTGATACTGGTGGTGTCAAAGCACAGCTCCTTCCTGCAGCTGCTCTTCAGAGTGTGATCCCCTGGGACAGACCCCTCACACAGCACCTGATAGAAGATTACTTCACTCCTCTAGACACCTTTTACCCATCACAGCTGCTCCTTCTGGCACATATTCTAGATCTGCTCTTCAGAGATCTGTGGCTGACATCCTCTTGACACCTGCATCCAGGCAGAGCCCAGCAGTCATTCCCCAGCTACTCATGGCTTAGTAGGAGCAGAGGAAATCTGGAAACATCATGAGAACAAATACACAAACAGGTTGGTTATTGTTTATAACCAACTGCTGCCCATGTCCGAGAAGCTCTGCGAGACCCTGATGGGTGCCCTTTGCATCCTGCCCACAGACACCGCTGCCCTCTCTGCCCACCTGTGGAAACAGGGAGAGGCAGGGAATGTCTGGATTCCATGAGAAGCTGATACTCATAGAGACAGCATTAATTACAACTCTTAATGTTTAATTATACCTTCCCTTGGTTTCCACAGCTGAGAATGCTTGCTAATTGCCTCTGTGTTTCTGTAGTTCAGATGTGAACTCACACTCAAGCAATGGCAGAACCACTCTGCACGTTGCAGACCAGCTCGTGACATTAACGATCTACCACCCATTTATAGGCACCCAGAGAGAGCCGAGAGGAGGAGCCAGATGTTCCCCACCGACCTCACTCCCAGCTCACAACAGTGTGTCCCAAAACTGGGACACAAGCAGTTCAGGAGAATCGGATATTAAGATTCAGGAGAATCTGATATCAAAAATCTGCTTGGTATCAGCAGAGGAACTGAGTTGCAGAGTTGAGCCTTTGGGGCCAGTAACCCATGGGGAAGTTTCATTCATTCAGAGACACAAGATACTGTTCTGGTGGAGCTCCTTCTAAATGGACTGCAAGAAAGATCTGATCTCATGCAAAACTATGCAGATGGAGAGCTGATTGCTCTGAGAGTCACACCCTGTGTACTCCACCGAACACCCACAATGTCACAGGGATGTGTACCAGGCATACTGCAGCAGGGACAGCATGGAAATTTTTGTTGTAAAACTCAGTCCTGTAGTGATATGTCTCATCCACGTCCCTTCGCTGCAGTTCCCTGCTCCCTTCCCCTTCTCTGAGGTGTGATGCTGCCCATGCTTGGGTAGAGGTGGTAAGTTGCCACGAGGGGTTTGTACCCCCTTGGAGCAGGGTGGCTAGAGGCCTGGAGGGGAGTGATGGCAGGGCACAGGGAGGAGGGAGCATCCTTGTTTCTACACTAATCCCAGCACGATTCCAGGAAGCTGGACCTGCAGAGCTGGGCCTGAATTAGGACTTCAAACACCCTTCTGAGCACTGGATGTCTGTTATCTCTGCTGCACGATTGGCAACTGCTTCCTCAAGCCAAATTAGGGGTTATGTGATCCAGGAACAAGAGCACATTTTGTAAGAACACCCAGTTTCCCCTGAAGATCCTCCCCCAGCGCTTCCCAGAGGGACAGGTCCAACTGGATGGGAGGTACCTGGTCATTCCCAGAAACAGGCATGATCTGTGCAAATGCACCCTGTCCTGCCCTTCCAAACACAGATTGGAAAACTGTCCCGCATGGACTACTTCCTGCCTCCTCTGGAAGGACAATTGCCAGGACAAGGATGTGCCCATGGCATGAGTGTGCAGGAGCTCCACTTTACAATGGTGAGGAGCAACAAGCCAAACCCAACCTTGGAAGGCAGGGAGCAGCAGTTGCCTGACCCAGCTTCCCCGGACAGCCTTGCCAGGCTCTAGCGTCTCTATGCCTTTTCCACCCCAGTGTTGGGTGTCACTGATATCACCTGGAGATGCTTCCTGAAGTCTTTTCCCATGGGTTACGCCAACTCTGACTGTAGAGGGCTTGGAAAACTCCCTCTGTCTTATCACATCTAATGCACAAGCACCAATTGGCTTGAGGGGAGCAACCCAACTTGCAAACACCAAACAACACACCTAGGACTGCCCATGCTGCTTGGGGCACACGTGCTCCCAGATGGGCAATATGCTCCCAGCAGCAGGACCATGTCACAGTGGCCCCTCCGCAGGCCACCCCACAAGGACGCTGTGGCAGTCCTGCAACTCCTCATCCTGCAGGCAGCACCAGAGCTGCCGCGTCTCTTAAGACAGCGTTGAAAGAGAAAAAAGACTAGTGGTGTTCATCTCACAGAGCTTAGTCCTCTGTAGTTCTGGGCCCCACAGTACCCCCGAAGCCCGCACATCACAGTACCAGTGCTGTAGTGACAAATAAGTCTTGGCTTCTCTGAGGCAAGAAGGAGAATATGCCCAGCACAGTGGAAAAGTGACTGCTCACTACTCCACTCTGCCCTACTTGGAGACAGACAAGATAAATCCTACTGACTCCTGGCTCATTCTCCTCTTCCTCTGCTTTTTCTCAGGCTAGCACGCTGATACCAGCACACAGAGCCATCTGCATCACCTGCTCAGCATCAGCTGCAGCTGCATAGGGCTGGCCCCAGAAGAGTGAAGAGATTCCTCTGCAGCCAGGGGTCTTTTATCGAAAATCACCTCCCAAACTACACAAGGGCTTTGGCCTCTCTGGGATGGCAGGGGAATGAATCCCCACCACTGGTCAGTGGGAGAGCAACAGCCCCCATCCCGTCACGCTGTGCAGCAGCAGTGGTGGATATGGACCCAGAAGCTCTGCCAAGCAGCTTAGACCAGGCTGAGCGCTGAACTCAGCAGCACTGGCACCATTAACAGGACAAACCCCAAGCCCTCTGCATGGCTCAGTTTCTCTATCTCTTAAAATTCGGAACAATGATAATTCACTGTTTTGGGAAAGCGCTAACCTGGGTATGACATTCTGTGCAGGAGTCTTGTGGGTCTTCTTTAAACATCTCCTGGGGACTGTCTCCTAAGACACTGGAAGGGGAGGTTGGCTGCCATTTGGAGCATGGCACACTGACCCAGCGGAGCTTGCATGGAAACTCTGGCCTTTCCTGCCTGTGTTGGTCATCTGGTGTCATCGAGAAGGGGAGCTTGTCTGAAGCCACCACTGGTTTTATGAACTCTTCAAAAGAAGCATCCTCGCTGTCTCACTAAAGAAACAAGCTGATGCACAAACACACCACTTGGAATCCACCTCTCCTCTGGTGCTTTCTTGCCCAAGCCAGTCCATGGCAGGCCCCAATTCAGATGGTCTCAGCACGCCATTGCTTAACCCACCCGCTGTTCCACAAGGTCAGATCCTTTGCACTGCGGATTAATGTCACAGCAAAGTCATCCAGGGAGTCCTTCAGCCCTGGGCCACCTCTGTCCAAGCACACAGCTGGTATCTGGTCCTTAGGGCAATACACAGCCACGAACTGCAGGACAGAGAGTAGACATGCCTGGGGCACAGCATAGACCACCCTCAAACATCCAACAACCAGATGGCGCGATCAGTCTGCCCCTGGCAGGTGGCGTCCCTTCATTCCTCTGCAGCTTGGAGAGAAATGCCCTGTATGACAACAACTGTGAAAAAGCATCTCAGCCCCAACAACTGGATGGAGAAAGAATAAGGAAGTATCGATTCCATCCTGCAACCTGGGGTCTTCTCTCCCACTTGGCCTTGATGCGTACCCCTTCCTATTGTTCGCTTAGGTGCAGGGACATCAAGGTCTGCTTCTCTGCTTTCTCTGCCTCAGGTAGACGGCCCTGCACATGCAAGGGCAGGGAGAGGGGCCACGATGTGCCCCTCATGGGAAAACCTCCCACCTTCCTCTCTCTGGATGTGCCCTGAAAACCATACAAGCTCCAAGTGCCCCAGGGCTGTTTTGCCCTCTCCACTGACCCACCACCCAAATGCCCCCCAGCCAGGATACAACCCACAGCCACCTCAAAGGGCAGCATTCCCAGGGCAGGCTCAGTGGCTGCAAAGGGTGGGAGTCCCAGACCTTGTGGCACCAGCCCAGTGACTCTCCTGGGTACAGTAGGTCTCTGTGCCTTGCCAGAGACCAGCACCTGGGATCAGGCTGCAGGGTCATCACTGCAGAAAGGCCAGCTTGAAAATGACTCACCAGAGCTGATAACAAAGCACACAAGCACACACCCCTCCCTCCATGGAGAACCTCCCCAGGCCAACTCCACATGCTGCATGTTCCAGCAAAACACATCTCACAGGAAAGCATTGTGATGGGATTTGCACAGGGCTGGGGAGGAACCAGAGGAACCATGCCAGCTGTGCCATGACAGCTCCTGCCTCGATGCCCCAGGGACACCATGTTGGGCCACTCTAGGATGCCAGCCAGGGGCCACTTTGCAGTGTAATCATCATGGGATGGAGGTTTCTGCCACACCTGCCCAGATTTCTGCACATCTAGCTCCAAAAGGCATCCTCTTTCTTCTGCTCTACCACATAAGTAACCCCCATACTTTGCCCTGCAGGCTGGGGTTGCTGGGAACTGCTAGGTCTCCCCCCATGACAACACCTCCTCCCAGCCATCATGCCTCATGAACATGCTTTAAACTGCTTCCCTGGAGCTCAGCCAAGTCACATCCACCATGGCCACAGACTTCACACAGCTCATTAACCAGCACCAAATGGGTGTTGCTCTGTACTCATCACAGCATCACAGTTGCAGGATGCTTGCTAAACAAGGTCCCATCCAGCTCTCATGAGAGCCCAGACAAGGACCCCTCTGCCCTTGAGAGGACCTGGATGAGTCCTCACCTGGCCCGTTGTCTATATACAAGCTCATTCTTTAGCTCAGCCAGTCTCAAGCATTTTCATTCCCATTTTAGGAATGAGGGAACTTCTGAGAATTTGCAAGAAAATTGTTTATTAGTATGTGAGTCACCATTAACACAGAGAAGACCCTTTATGAAGTGGCCGTCCAGTGTCAGGTAGCATTTTCTCCCTGCTGATCATGTCAATGAAACAGCACATGCTCCCAGCCTCCAATACAGATGGAGTTCTCTGAAATCTCAGGGAGACATTACATTTCAAGGCTATTTTCTCAGGAATAATGCACCTTGCTGCCTATTGTACTCTCAGAAATTTCCTTCTGCAAAATCTATTACTCCTGCTTCAGAGCTGTGTCACCCCTTCTTACTCCCAATTAACACTGTCATCCGGAAAGCTCATTAGGAAGGGCCACTGCAATTTAAACCTAACTTTAGACCCGAGTTTCCCCGAGTTTGTGCATAATTATCCTCTGAAAATGTTTTATCATCAATTTTCTAATCTGAAAGCCCCATCTAACCAGAGGTTTCTGGCTGCTCTCCAGCCAGAGGTCTTTACACCCACCAGCTTTGCGTTTGCTTGATGCTGCTCCTTGCTGGTGGGATGGGTCTCTGAGCAGGTGAGGTTTTCCATCACTTTTCACAAGGTTGCACCAGAGCTGTGCTGAGCGCAGCCAGGGAGCTCTGGCATTGTTGAAGAGCTGGAAAAATGTCACAATGCTGATTATAGTCTGTCAACTTCCCTAACCACTTCCAGCAATTAGATTTAAGGACTTTCTTACTAAATTTACAGAAATTGCTTCCTTCCCTCCTGTTCCTCAGAGCAGAATCAGCAGAGCCTGATCCCAGATCTGCCCACTTGCATTGTCAGGACAAACAGTTCCTGATGCATCCCGGTCAGGCTGTGCCTCCAGACCTGGGCAGTCACCAGCTTCCCAGGGACCCTGACCTTTACCAATAACCCAAGCAAGACAAGGCAGAGAGATTTACCTTGAAGCCAGGTGCATTGGCAGGTGACACCAGCTAACAGGCAGTGGAAGCTGGGCTTGGGTCAGGAACCAGGTGGGTCGCTGCTAACAGATCCCAGGGGATTTGTGAACTAATTGCTTCCTCTTTCCCCTCAACCTCAGGCACACAGCTCGCTGGCAACTGGAACTCCTCCAGTTTTGAGAAGGCAGGACCCAGCCAGCCCCAGCCCCTGTGACACAGCCCCATCCCTGCACCAGGGGACTGTCCCTGGCCCTGCAAACAGCCACTCCATGGGGCTGATTTGGCTAAACACAAAGCAGTTTTTGCAGGGTTACTTTTTGGTCTGATCAACTCCCCAGCTTAGTTCAGCCAACACTTGCACAGAGGCAAGCAGGAACATCCCACCAAGGGCAGGAGCTATGGCAGGGTCACAGAAACCTCACTTAGATCAGCTTCTGCCACATGAAATGGATGCATGAACGAGAAGACGTCTGTAAGGGACAGTTCAGTCGCTCTCTGCCTGCACCCTGTGTTCCTTCTCTTTACTATGTCCTTGGCATAGCACAACCTGTACCTTTCCATGGCAAAACACATATTTTTTTGCTCTTGCAAAGTGCCAAGCAGCCCTGTGACACTAGGCACGAAGCAGAATCTGTAGCAGAGTCCTTATATGCCAGAGGGCCCATCCCCAGGAGACAGAACAGCAGACATCCTGCAGAGCAGTACAATCCACAGTGTGTCCTTTGCATATCAGACTCAGAGGATGAAGAAACAGAGATTCTGGAAACATTTCCAAATCACAATAATGGCCTGAATCCACTCAGAGCCTGAGTAGATGAACACAGGCCTGCCTGGGCAAGGGCTTCCCTCACCACTTGGGCTGGAGAGCGTGGCAGGAGGAACCTAAAGGTCAGCCCTCCTGGTGCCCTCAGGTGCTGTATTGTTAAAGCAAGTCCTTCTCACTCACCCTGGTGCAAGCACCCACTAAGGGAGGTTTCTGTGCTGTGCAGCACTGAAGTTTAAAGCAAAGCCCATGAGGCAAAAAGCTGAGAATGGACGTAACAAAGTCCGGGTGTTGGGGTCCTGCAGGAGTAATCTGGGTCTCCAGGCCATTTCCACCCAGGAGCAGTGTGATGGGAGGACAAGCAGTGAGTCCAGAGCGCTGGTAGGGCTGAGGTGCAGAACCACCTTCCCTGGGCAAGAGCGCATCTCAGCAGAGGGAGATCATGAATTTTCAAGCATGGATAGAACCCAAAATGCTAGTCAGAGCTGGTACTGAACCTGCTCTTTCCCCCCACACCATTTGCAAGACAAAGAGGGGCTGTGTGTCCAGCAAGAGATTGGGATGTGTTTCTTCTCTCCATCACCTCCATGCTTCCAAGATTCCCTGTCCAAGATTCCCTTCCTCCACAGACTCCCTCAGCCTGTCAAAAATGCAAAGTCTGAACTCCTAAGTTCAATAAAAAACTTGGGCTTATTTTTTCCTGGATTCTCTTGTAACATTTCTGTCTTTATTTCCCCCCTCTCTTATAGAACCCCTTTCTGGGGCAGGGATATAAAGCCCACACTTCCCTCCTGCCCTACAGAAGTAGGGGGAGCAGCCAGGAAAAAGAGCAGCAGGGGAAAGAGCCCTTAGAGCACTGGTGTGCAGTCTGCACAGTCTGCAGACCACGAACCTGACTCAGTGGCTGTGGAAAGTGTTGCATGGAGGTGGTACACTAAGGTATCATGAGGTTCAATGGGGACCGAAGCTCAGAGCAGATATTTTTGGGGGAGCAATACCGTGACATGAAACAGAAGCTGAACAAGAGCTTACAGCTACAACTGGAGAGCTGCAATATACGCTGAGCAACTACAGCCAATGCTTTTAAAGGGATCCTGGGGCTAGCATGGCTCCTAAGCTTGTGAGGACTGCCACCAGCTCAGCACCATCTGGTATCTTACTTCTGGAGTAGGTGGTTTTTCATTTTGCTTTCCAATGATGTGGAAATATTTGCATTTGTCCATGGGGCAGAATGAACTCTCTGTCTCCAGGGGTTTTCTCACCCCCATGGGTATGAGCCAAGCTCTGGCTGATTCACACTCAGTGGGCTCCATCAGGGGGAAAAATGGGCCAGACGTAAGCACTGAGCTTTCCTGCAAGAGCCTCTGCAGTTGGCTGAGTCTCTGAAAGTACACCCTTTACTGGCTGTGAGACACACCTTGTACAGTGCAGTGGAGTCTCTCTGGGTCCAAAACATCAGGAGTTCAGGGAAATAGCAACTAAGCATCTGTATGAGCAGGTCAGCCCTTGGGTCACGCTGTGGCTCTCATTCATGATATTTTTCTCAGCAACCACACACGGAGATGCTAATGGCATTGCAACATGGAAGAGATGTATGAGGAACAATTGGTCTCCATTTCTCAGTCCTTGTCCACAACCCATCTTTCCTCCTCACCCTCCAGCATGCCCTGGTCTCCACCAGATCAGCTCAGCCAGGCCTGTGCTCCCTACCAACACCCACCTCCTTGCCCCCACATGTGTGGTGGTAGTGGATTCGCACAGACCTTCCACTATCCCCAGGCAGCCCCAGACTGCTGGATTTTCCTGGGCTCATTAACAGGTCTCTCACATGATTAATGGTTTTTTTATTATTTCTTGACTACTGGAAGAATCATATTCTTCTTCCAAGCAGCACAAGCCAGAAACTGCAGTTTCTGCAAATATGCCATCACTTCAGCATTCCCCACATGGCAGGCATCCACATTCCCTCTTTGGAGTCGTCTTGTGTTGGGAAAGTCCCTCTCATCAGACTTGACCTGCAGCACACATCTCATAATACAGTCCCAGTCTCCTGAGGTCCTCTGAGCTCTCCTGCCCTTCCCTGACATGAAGCATCCTACAGCTGGGAAACCTTCCTATGCCTCAACAAGAAAAAATACTCAGCCAGTCTGACCTTTTCCTGTAGGACATTATGAGCCCAGGGACGCAAGTCTGGCCAAAGCATCGGTCTTTGGAGGTACTAGTTAGCATATATGTGGAAAAGCCAACTCTTTTGTGGCTGGCCCCAGCAGCAACTCTCAGAGCTTGGAGACTCTGCTTAAAATCACAGCCTGCCCTTCCCATGCAAAGGTTTCAGCTGCCAACTTTTGGACCTTGTCCTGTCTCTTCCTACAAAACTGAGGAACCACTTAGTGCTGAGGACATTCTCCCCAAGAAAACACCAAGGCTGAACAACAAAACTCTCTCTCAGTTCATCTTGTCCCTTGCAAGGGAGAGGTAATCCAGGAGTGATCTCCCACAGTATATTTCTCCTTTAGCTGCTCTGTAAAGAAAAGCCTATGGTTGACCAAGAAACTTAGCTGCATGGTGATTTGCAGAGGAGAGCAAGCATGGCTACCACATCCCAGGAGGGAAGTCTAGCTGCAGTAGTTCTCATTCTTTGGTTTTTACTTAGCTCACATGTTCAGCTGGCAGGAAAGCTCTTCATTGCAAAGTGACTTCCCTCGATGATGGGCTCAGAAAACAGTCCATCTTCTATTTGTGACTCAAATTACCCTGCTGTCTCATCAGCTTCCCCTGAAGGGGAACCTGGTCAGTTAAAGACTTCTGGAGAGTTTCCTTACATCTCCCCTGCTCCTGTCCCTGTGCTACGTGTTGGTCCCAGGTGGAGAAACACGATCCAGCCAGGCATAGCCATGCCTGACACCCCACCACAGGGATCTTCTTCCCTTGAAGACCAAGCCGTTGAAGAGCTTTTTCTCTGTGCTAGTTCCCCAAGTTCATTTGTCTTAGGAAATGCAGTAGGTATAATTTAGAAACATTATATCAACACACATCAATTTTGACAGATTTTCTATTGTAAAAACCTGTGGATTTCCCTCCCCCTGCCACTCCTGATCTGTAGTCTCACATCAGTCTGGTTTTCAACTCTAAATACAGTGCTGCCAATTCCAGCCAAAAAATATCTGAAGTTCTCCATATTATCAAGATGGCTTAAAGATCATTTAAAGCATATTTCTTAAAAATAATAGGAAAACTAGGTTGCTGTGCTTTGCTGTCTATGCTTGAGTCTGAAAAGGTCACATTTTTGTCCAAGTGCCTCCACCCAAGATCCTTTTGCCTCAGTGACAGTTGAGATTCAGCTTGCCATCTCCTGTGGATGGAGCTTTCTCGGGGACCAGAACTTGCATGAGTACCAATTGTATTTTCAATTTGAGCCCTGGGGCTTCCCAAATGCAAAACCTCAGGCAAGTTCCTCACAAAATGGCATGCAATGTCAGCTTGGTGCTTCCTTCTGGTTCAGGCTCTGCCTGATACAGCAGAAACCAGCAGCATGCTCTTGCAAATATGGCAAACCGTGAAGGGGACTGCAGCAGATGGACCGTGCCTGGCAGGCTGAGGGGAGTCATCATCCACCCTACTTGAGGCTATGAAGAAACTAGTGTTGGACCCCAGTTCAGGAGGGAGGTGAGGAAACTGGAGAAGGCCAGGTCTAGGGAGGCGGAGCAGAGGGCTAGAGGGAGAGGCTGAGCAAGCGGGGCTGAGGTAGCATGGGGAAGAGGAGGCCAAGGGCAAACTAACAGCAGCCCACATGGAAGTGGAGATCTACATTGATCTTCACCTTGCAGTTTTTCAAGACTAAGCTAGACAAAGACACATCCATCTTGATCTAGTCCTGGGGATAGTCTTGCTCCAAGCGTGAGGCTGGACTGGAGATCCCCAGATATCTGCCTACCAGCACTTCAGTGATTCTGCAAGGCTCTTTGCCTCTCCTGTGAACCACCCATTACTCAGTGCCAGTGAAAGCTTTCAGAGCTGATGTGAGAGAGTAACCCGGATAGCCATGTACCTCATAAGCATTGTCAGAATTAGGTATTTTATCAGTCTCCCAGGCTGCAACATTGCGCAATAAGAGCAAAATATTGTCGAGAAGTATTGGAGAAGCATGAAGAGTGCAAAAATCTTTTTCTTGTGATGGCCACAAGTGAATGAGGCAGATCTTCATAGCCTGTGGGAGATGAAGGGAGGATAAAGAGCAGGCAGAAACGTGAGGGAAGGAGAAGGGGAACAGCCATAGAAGTGTGGGTGCAGCAGCAGCTGCTTTAAGGGGCTGCTTGCAAAATCTGAGGAGGCTCGAGGAATGGCTTCCACTCCTGCTAACAGCTGTGGTTCATGGTCTGTCTCTTTGGCAAGGGCAGCCACCTTTGCAAGGTGAACACTAAGCAGAAGTAGAAATCAAAGATGCCAGTCCCTTCCCTCTCCATGACCCTGTCCTGTGTTTCTCCTGAGATTCCCACATCTGCTGCCCTGCCAGCCTGTACATCACTGCAGAAGTAGCTGTGGAAAGCCAAAGAGATGGCACCACTGGCAGACAAAGCCCGCAGAGAGGGTCCAGAGCTCAGCTGGAGCCTTCATACCATTACTGTAGGCCCAGAGAACCTCCTAGCAAACTTAGAGCCTGGTGAGAAGAGCACTGGGTGGCCTGGAGGTGTCTGCCCAGGTGCTTTCCATCACCTGCTTGTGGGTTGGGTAGTCACCCCTGACACATCTTTCCTTCCTCCCTGGGAGCTCTGCTGCCTCAAGGGCTGCCAGCAGGAGCTGGGCAGTGTAGCCAGCAGAGCGATGGTGGAGTGAGAGGTCTCCCTATCTCCTCACCTCTGTAGAGATCTCAGCAGCTACAAACGCATTGGAGCCACTCCAAAAGCCCCACTCCAGGAGTACCATGTCCTGCATCAGTCAAAGCAGCCCCTTCTCACCCAACGGACCTTGATCAGAAAGAAGCTGGGACTGCCCCCAGCAGAACCTTACTGTCAGTTCCTAGCATGAGTTTCTGAGCACACCTCACCCTTCTCCTCCTGCCTTCATCCCCAGAAAGCCCATCAAGGCTTTGCCGCGTGCTGCTTTCTAGAAACACCAAAATGTGGCCAGTCTGATGTGGAGCAACAGGGCCTGGTTCTGCTGCCTGGGCTGGATGGAAGCAGCCGGTCCCTACCTGGGGAAGAGGGAGCCTCTTGCACAAGGCAGCCTATGTTTCCCTGCCCCCCAAGCGGTGCAGCTGCCTGCACCCCGAGGACGCTCGCTGCCTCTTCCCCTCCTGGGGAAGCAGCTTCCTCCCTGCAGCGCCGCACAGGAAGCACTGCGGTATTTATAGCTCGCTCTGAGACCGTCTTGCACAAACTCGGGGAAAAACCTACACACAGTTAAAAACAACCTCTGTGCACCCAGGGCTGCACTGGGAGCTGGCACCCTGGAAGATGTTCTCAGCACATTCATGGACCCACAGGTGCTGGGAAGGAGGAACGTCTCCACCCCATAGATGGGATAAGGAGTCTTTCTTGGGACTGCTTCCCTTCTCTGCTGCCACCTTCTCACTTATCTCCTTCCATCTCTATCTCCCACCATCTGACCCCTCTTCCTCCCTCCTTCACCTCCCTCCTCCCTTCTCCTCATGCTCTGTGTGACCAAAGCAAGCTGCTCCCCCCTCAGCCATAAGCACAGAGCAAGGAAAGCGATCACCAAGATACGGAGGACTCTGCTGCGCTGGTGGAAAGGACAAAACCCACTGCCCTGCACAGTGTAAAGAAGAGCAGAAGAGTCAGAGCAAGTCATTGACACATGGTGACGTGCATTCATCTCTCTGGGCTACAGGGAAGCCGCACAGAGTGTAAAGATCTCTTCCACCATGAATTTCAAGACATCAGAATTTGACTTTGATATTAACTGGGATAAAAGACATGGAAACAAATTTTTGTACACATTATTTTACATAATTCCACATTTCCATTTCTATTCTGAACTTTAAGTGATTTTTCTGCTATCACATAAAGCAGGAAAATATTATGGCCCAAAGCTGGCCCACATCAAGAAGGCTGAAAGCCAGCCCTGAGGTGACCCAGTTGTGGCTCACTGTCAAGAAGCGCTGCTGCTACCTAAAAAGCATGTCAGGTAGCCAGCCAGTGCTGCCTCAGGCACAGGAAAATAGCGCATGTGCTACATTCCCCAGCCAGAGACAAGCCACTTATTTCTTGGTCTTCCTCCAGGAACATGGAATTGGCTCTTCCAGCCAAACTGGAAATGGTCAGCATGGCCTGGGTCCACTGTAGACATTCCTGTCTCATTCAGCTGTTCCACCTGAATCAGATCCATTTCTGGGAGGCAGGTAGGCTGTGTCTGAAAACTTAATTCACCAGAAAAATGCTCTTTACTCATTCCTCCTGCACTTGGCTCTGCAGTGGTGCAACTTAAGGAGAGGATGAAAAAGAGGGACGTCAACACCATCCCAAGGAGGAGAGACAGCAACAACCTCATCGTGCCACTGTGCAGAGACCAAGGCTTGAGTTCACATTCCAAAAATTATGTCCAAAGCCTGTGATGAAGGTACAATGGAGGAAATGTCTACTTTAAGGTCACTAGCTGTTCCAAAGGGCTTTCAAACAGTGCTTGCTGTGAAGCGGAAGGGATAACAGAAGAAAACTTTATGTTCTTCTCCCAGGGCAGGAATAATTCCCATCAAATCAGAGGCATTGACTGAGACCTGGCATTTAGTTATAGTCTCTGCATACAATTGCTGTTTTAAGATGACCTTTTTCTCACTTTGTAGAATCATAGAATAGTTTCGGTTGGAAGGGACCTTAAAGACCATCCAGTTCCACCCCTTGCCCTGGGCAGGGACACCTCCCACCACACCAGGTTGCTCCATCCAACCTGGCCTTGAACCCCTCCCGGAGATGGGGCATCCACAGCTTCTCTGGGCAACCTGGGCCAGGCTCTCACCACCCTCACACCAAAGAACTTCTTCCCCACATCTCAATCTCCCCTCTTTCAGTTCAAAACCCTCCTCCTATGGCTCCCCTCCCTGATCCAGAGTCCCTCCCCAGCTTTCCTGGAGCCCCTTGAGGGACTGGAAGGGGCTCTAAGGTCTCCCCAGAGCCTTCTCTTCTCCAGGCTGAACCCCCCCAACTCTCTCAGCCTGTCCTCCCAGCAGAGGGGCTGCAGCCCTCCCAGCATCTCCCATCTCCAGCCTACCGTGGCCTCCTCTGGACCCTCCAACAGATCCATGTCCTTCTTACGGCTCCACTGATGCCACTTGATCCCTCCCTCCCATATACCAAGGTGGCACATACACACCCTGCAGAGGCCAGCCAAGCTTTGCTTTGAGGGATTAATGTTCACCCCATGTTTCTCCACTAGCGTTTGCAGGCACAGGCAGTTGTGCAGTGCAGCTGGTTCCTGGCACTGCAGGCAGACGGCAAGCACAGCCTGACTGCAGACAAGAGGCACAGCACTCACCACTGTCCCACAGACATTTTGGAGGGCCCACAGAGCTGATTTTGGGTGTCAGATCATTACAGCACTGCTTCTGAGGATGTCAGACCTGTAGTGGTGCTACTGGTTCAGGAGTGAACCCCAACAGCCTTCCAGGCTCATTTGACATAAGGCCACGCTCAAAGTCCATCAGGACAGGTCCAAGGATTTTAATTTCTGGAGGGCTACAGTCTTCAACCTTGTTTACATGCAAGTTTCGATTGCATTGGAGCCAGAGCTGGTTCCAGGCCACGTGGCTGGAAAGGAAACACATTCACAGGATCACCAGAGATGAAAAAAAAATAATTAATCAGTTGTTTTCTTAAGCAGGAAAGGAATCAGGAACAAAAAGCAGATGCAGCCTGAGTGCCAGCCAAGTGGAGGGCGACTGTAACGGCTCAACTCTTTCACAACAGGGTGCCAGTGCAGGGCAGCAGGGAAGTGTGACACAATAACAGTGCTCAGCCCTGCACCGCAGGCAGCACCCTGCCCGGAGACCTGGGCCTCCTCTGCACCAGGTGGTCTCCACACCACCACCACGACTATCGCTGCTGTACAGCTGCAAGGCAAGACAGGATTCCTATTCCCTTATTGCGAAATGCTGGATTCCTGGGAGGATGTAGGTAAATGCTCAGCACTGGGAAATCTCATCCTAAAACATGCAGCTGTGCAACTCCTGACATCGGTGCTTTAGTCCACAGGCCCACTTAGCTGTGATAAGGGGTCACATGCTCAATCATTACACACCATCAGCATCCAGAGATATGGGAGAACTGGACAATCTTCTGCAAGGACCAAGCATGCTTGAATCTGAACCACACTCAGTTATCTGCTCTGGCTACGGATTTCCTCCTCAGACATTATGAATGGTCATTCACAAAGAGTGGCCATTCATCTTCAGGGGAGCATCCAGGGTTACACACATGCCTCTGAAAGCAGGACTGCAGGAAGCCCTGAGGGTTCGGCATCTGAGGAAGGAGGTAGGAGATGATTAAATCCATCTGCACTCTCTCCGCTCATCCATTCCCCTCCCATTCCCTCCCCTCCCATCCCATCCCATCCCATCCCATCCCATCCCATCTGTAGTGTCAGGGGTATCAACAAGGTAACCAAGAAAGACTACACCAAATAGCATTTTACTTTATAGGCACAATATATGAAATACATATGAATTCTGTGCTGCAGCTCCATATTTAGGACCTTTTTTGGATTAGCAGTATCCATTGTCTTGGCTGCAATGAGCTGATGGTTCCAATATCCCAGCAGGGAACACAAGAGAGGTTTTTGATGCAACAGAATTTAAAATTGGCATGGATTTTGCCATTTTGCTAGTGTCATTACTCAAAGCTGAACCCACAGGGACTGCCACCAAATACACCATACACCCTGCTGCCCTCCTCTCCATGCATATGTGCATACGTGCATGCACGTGATGTGTTGTCTGAAAATTCCCGCTTGGGTTTGGGAGCTGCAGAAGATGAAGCCCCAGAGCCTACGGCGCAGGCTTCATGGGCCCAGCTTCTGCAGGCAGAGTGCTGAGATGATCTGCCTTTGCCTGTAAGCCATTATCTCTCCATTCTCTCTAGCAAAGCCCCAAGCCAAGGCTGCATCTTGAAGATAACTGCTAACATGGGAATATTTACGCAGGTCTCTCTCCTGGAGTCAGGCCAAGCTGCCTGTGGTTTGTGGCCTACAATAACAAACGTTTCAGCAGAAGATAGTATTTGTTTAACTGCTTGTTCTGTCAATACTGTAGGTTGCAAAAGACCAAAGATTGCACAGCCAGAGCTGGCGACATTTTGGAAATCGTCTGGTTTTGCACCAAGAGTAGGTGCTGTTTCGCTGCTAGGTGGGACTCTGCTGGGTTCCCTCCTGTCTGGAGCCTGAGGGTGGGAGGGTGGGATTGGGGTGCACCTGCTTTCCAGAAGAGATGTCTCTGCTTCCCTGTTACACCCTGAGCTGGGAAGTCTTCAGCATAAAACTGTGTCCTGGCCTGCCTGGGCCTGACCGTGCTTTCCACAAAAGCCTCTGCACCCAAGGTCTTGCCCTGTGGAAACCCAAAGCTCTGGCTGTGGGAAGGTCCCTAAGCCAGGCAACTATCAAGGTGCAGCAGTGTGAAGCACTGACAGAAAGAACCACCAAGATATATGGCCTTCTCAAAATGCAAATAATGACAAGTCTTGGGCCACACAGTTATCTGCACAGTCATTTTTTCTGCCCTGGTGAAGCTCCTTCAGGATCCCTAGTTCTCCATAGCAATCAGCTTGGTGTTTGGTCCTCTCTTGGCCTGAACTGTAAAACTTCACACAAGTAGCAAAGGGCAGATGCTCCACTCTGGAAACTCAACAAACCCTGACCCAAGAGACCCTGCAGTCTTCTGTAACTGCAGAAGCTCGTAGATGGGACTTGGCATCACCTTGGAACCAGAAGGAACCTTGGGTGAAGACAGGTCCTCTCTCCAACCCCAGATAGCTTAGCTCTCCTTGCATTGTCCTATTTTAAAGTCCTTACAAGATGAAGACCTGTCTCCAAGTAGGAAGATCTTCCTTGAATCTAGTGGGAATCCTCCTTCCCACAGCTGAAGCCCCTTGGTCAATTGTTGGGCACCATGAACATGGCAGAAAGAACTGTCCTTCACCTTCACAGCAGTCCTCTCTGTATTTGAAGACTGTTCTCCTGTCTGCCTCCATTGTCCTTTCTCCAGAATAAACTGTCCAGCCTTGCGCATCTCAAAATATTCTCCAGTTGCTCCACATAGAATAGAATCATAGAATCATTTGGGATGGAAAGGGACCTTAAAGATCATCGGGTTCCAACCCCCTGCCATGGGCAGGGACATCTCCCACTACACCAGGTTGCTCAAAGCCCCATCCAGCCTGGCCTTGA
>JAOQGH010000009.1:7556712-7589885 GCA_025769975.1 Gallinago jamesoni
AGCATGTCAACTGCGCCACCGAGCTTGGTGTCATCAGCAAACTTGCTGAGGGTGCACTCTATCCCACTGTCCATGTCGCCGATAAAGATGCTTAATAGTACTGGTCCCAGTACAGACCCCTGAGGAACACCACTCGTTACTGGCCACCACTTGGACATGGAGCCGTTGACTGCAACCCTTTGAGTGCGGCCATCCAGCCAGCTCCTTATCTACCAAGTGGTCCATCCATCGAATCCATGACTTTCCAATTTTGAGACCAGGATGTCGTGCGGGACAGTGTCGAATGCTTTGCATAAGTCCAGGTAGATGATATCTGTTGCTCTACCCTTGTCTACCAAGTCTGTGGCAGTATTGTAAAAGGCCACCAAATTTGTCAGGCACGATTTGCCCTTGGTGAAGCCATGTTGGCTGTCTCCAATCACCTCCTTATTTTCTGCGTGCCTTAGCAAAGATTCCAGGAGGATTTGCTCCATGATCTTGCTAGGTACAGAGGTGAGACTGACTGGCCTGTAGTTCCCTGGGTCTTCCTTATTTCCTTTTTTGAATATTGGAGTTATGTTCCCTTTTTTCTAGTCTGTGGGGACTTCACCAGTTTGCCATGATTTCTCGAATACGATGGAAAGGGGCTTAGCAACTTCGTCCACCAGCTCCCTCAGGACCCATGGATGGATTTCACCAGGTTCCATGGTGAATGCACCTTCAGGTTCCTCTAGAGGTCTTGAACCTGATCTTCTCGTAGTGTGGGCAGTTCTTCATTCTCAGAGCCCCTGTTCTTGCCTTCCGTGACTTGGGCAGTGTGGTTTGAGCCCTTGCCAGTGAAGACTGAGGCAAAAAAGTCATTTAGCAGCTCAGCCTTATCCGTATCCTGGGTGACCATATCTCCCATTTCCTTCCGGAGGGGACCCACAGCTTCCCTCATCTTGCCTTTATCCCTGACATATCTATAGTAGTTCTTTTTATTATCTTTCACATCCCTGGCTAGATTTAGTTCTGCCTGGGCTTTCGCTTGCCTAATCTCATTTCTGGCCACTCGAACAGTTTCTCTATATTCTGCCCAGTCTGCCCTTCCTTGCTTCCACCCTCTATAGGCCTCCCTTTTGGTTCTGACTTTGTCCAGTAGTTCCCTGCTCATCCATGTAGGCCTGCTGGCTGTTTTGCATGTTTTCTTCTTTCTTGGGATGCACCTCTCCTGCACATCTCTCCTGAAGTGCTGGAGCTTCAGGAAAACCCTCCCCTAGGGCTTCCCCATTCCCAACTACTCTGTTAGATCTGCTTCACTGTGCCAGGACCATATTTAGCCAAATTTCACCACACATGTTTGGGGGGTTTCAGCACTGCAGTGCTGGCTCAGCTACCCCCATTAGGCACAGGTCATACCCCACCTCAGGGAAGCTGCAGCAGCACCCAGAAGTCCCAGTACGGGGTTGACCCTGTGGCCAAAGTCATGGTGAACTCTAAGAAAATATTTAGCAGAATCCCTGCATTCATTTCAGCTCCTGCTGTCTTACTGATGGTTTCCTTAGCATCTGGCCACAACATGGTGCCAGATGGAGTATTACCCATGGGCATTACTATACAGCCTAGAGCCCTGAAATATCACCGGTTGCAAAAGCAGAGCAAACAAGAAGAAATGTGTTTTCTGGAGCAGCAGATCTAGCAGGTAGTGGTCAGGATGCAGGTAGGTTCTCTAGTGAAGCTCTGGAGGAAGAAGTAAGCACAGCACAGAGCCAGCAGAAGGGGGAAGGCAGCCATTGGGCCCAGGACCCTGTCTCAGTGCAGAGCACTTCTACTGCCTCCTCTGCAGCCCAGTCCCACTTTTCTTTCCTCTTTGTCAAAGGTTTCAGGTTTCTTTCTGAGGAGGCTTGGGTTTGTTGTGAACCAGAATTGAAATGTTGAGCTGGAAAAGCTGCTGGTTTCATTGCTTCTCAGAATAGCAGCTCTTTTTTCTAAGCCTCATTTATAAACTGCTGCTGTTTGGGGTTTTTATGACAAAGATAGTGAGTTCAGGAAATCAGCAGTGGTTTCTGTTATCTGGAGCACAACCACGCGAGAGAGGGGAGAGGGTGCCACTCCAGGAGCCTGTTCATGGAAACTAGTATCTCGCTGCTTTGCCCCTTGAGAGGCAGATATTTATAACCCCTCTCATCTCCCCTTCCTGCTCCTTGCTGTCACCAGCTTCAAAACTTGCTCACAGTTTTAACCCCACAAAAGTAGCCAGTGGGGGGAGAACGGCTTCTTGTCCCTTCCCCCATCTCCATGTGAAATTCGTTGCTCACACATTGCACAGACCAGACACTACAGTTGCAGCAGCTGAGGTCGTCTACAGTGGACCTTCCCACCCACTGGCATGCTTTGCCCTGGTCTTGGGGGTACCCCATCCTTCCAGGCACAACCCACGTTCCCCTTCTAATGCACAGCCCAGGTCCATACTGACGTGCCCCACACTTCTTGGGTAGCACAGACCCCAACCAGAACAGAGGGATGCAGAGAGGAGGGGTGGGCAGATGGACAGCCCAGAGGGGACCTGTCTACCCCTGTGCAGACAGAGCCTGGGTATTACAGTGGTTGGAGCATAAGGGTATGGTCGCTGTGGTGGGTCCAGCTGCATAATGCAGATTGCAAACATAACAGTGAGACATCATCAGCAGAAAACACCAAGACATCTCCCACAAGAAGAGAAAGTGCTCAGAAGCTCAAGGAGACCCAAGGTCTCAGAGAAGCAGCACCCAGAAACCACTGTGCAAGCTGCAATCCAAGAAAGATATGGACTTACTGGCGAAAGTCCAGTGCAGGGTCACAAAAATTAAGGAACTGGAGAGTCTTTTATATGAAGGGAGGCTGAGAGAGCTGGCACCCTTCAGATCCCAGAAATGTTCATGCCCTGCAGCACAGAGACAATGAGGACAGAGGACCTTCTCACCCAGGGAAAGGGAAAGACAAAGCAGTGATGCCACAGCAAGTTTTGTCAAGCTAAGTGACTTAAGGGTCAACAGGCTGCCACTACAGAGGCCACCTGTGAGACCTGTGCTTCTAGTCCTGCTGTGACAGCGAGTGTGGGCAGCCCCCATGAGCACCTTTGCAGTGCATCAGGCATTGATCTGAAGGGTTTAAAGCAACTTTGTTCTAACACAGTGCTCTGGCCAGAGCCCACCAGGCCACAGATTTTCCATATCCTGGGTACAGCATCTTGAGGCAACTGCCCTGGGGACAGCAGCTGAGTGAGTGCTTGCCACCAGCCCAACCCCAATAGAGCAGAAAGTGTATCCAGCTACCAGAAAGGCTACCTGTACCTGAATCCCCTTATTGGCATTGTCTTCCCCTTCCCCCAGCATCACCTGGCACAGTGGTCCCACCACAGCCCCCTACACACCCAGATCTCAGGGACCCAAGTGCACAAATGTCCAAAATGCACAGAGCAACACCTGCCACATTCCTGAGCAGTGATACTGCATCACCCAGCCAAAAGCTTAAAAGCATTCCCCAGTGGCCATAAAATGGAGACAATGAAATGCACATCAAGATCTAGATGAAACCATGAAACACCTGCATCTCTCATGCTGTCTACAGTGAAGGGTGATCATTCCAGGAGTGCCTGCAAAGTTTGTATGCTAAGAGTGTCACCTGCTCGCTACACTTTGAGAAGGAAATTGCATTGCTCAAACAACTAAATGAGGAGACCTTAACTGGGAATACTGAGGAATTCAGAGCAGCATGGATCAGCTCTTCATGTGAGGAGATCCATAGTGGCTCTCTGCCCCCATGGGCTACTGTGGAGGGCCCACACCCATGCTGGACCTTGCCAGATCTCTCAAGTCCAAACCCAGCACCCTTTTACCTGACAACCTCCAGCTCAAAATGCTCAGAAGGTCCCAGAGGCTGCTGGGGCTGCATCATCTCCTGGACATAATGTGGCTCCTGCTTCTTTCTTCTTGTCTTGGTCCTAGCAGCTTGGTGCTCCTCTTTGTTCAGTGCTGGAGGAGCTCAGCTCCTGAGGTCCTAGGACAGGGCCCTTTGGACCTTTGCCTTGGGACTCTTGTGGCCAAAGCACAGCTGACAGCTGACTGCAGTGCAACCAGGGCAGGGGCTTGAGAGCTGGTCCAGACTGATCCCCAAGGTTGAGGGTGCATTTTGTGAAATGTAGTGGGATGAATTTATGCCACATGTCCATACCAAGGATGAGATCTTGCTTTCCATCCCTACTGCCTTTCTTCCATGCTGGCTCCAGCACTTAATGGACCCATGGGCTGGTGGAGGTGCCTAGAGCAGCAGATAACTATCCCATGTGAGCAAACAGTTCAGTTGCCTGCAGAAAGGTGATAGAGCACAACCCCATGGGCTGTTTCCTGACGGCAACACTAACCTAACACAGCTACCTCAGCCCAAGAGATGGGAATGCCTTCACATTACTGCTGGAAAGCACAGCATAATCAGGCCACAGTCACCTATATGAGGACACAGGTAGAGCTGTGGTGACCTAAGTCTCTCCAAGGCCTCCATCTCTGTCCAACATGAGAACTCTGTAATTCCATGCAGAGCTGTTACCCAGCCTCACACTGGTGTCTTCCAGGGGCTGTCATTTTCTAAGACAGAGGTTCCCATTTCAGATTCTAAACTCTTCCCTAAACCCTTTTCAGGCTCTCAACTGCAAAACCCAACTCAGACATTGTTGAGGCCAGAACTTGCAGCACTTGGGCATTGGTGTCAGCAAATGATATCTTTGAGGGGTGTCAGTGTGTGACTGATCCCATCTCGTGTCTCCACCAGGCAGCATCAGAAAGATCCCATTGACAGGAAAACCTCATAGTCTGGCCACAGACACTTCTCTGTCAAGATACGCAGGAGAACGCCCTGGGACAACCGCCATGCACAACCCTGTCCGTAGACTCAGCAGCAAAGGTCAGGGCAAGTGGAGAAGGGAGAGGAAGGATTTTAGTCCCCCAGGCCCAGCTGCAAGCTCACTCCCCACTGAATATCTCTATGAGCATTTCTGCAGCTCCTGAAGAGGCTCCCCAGCGGGACACGAGACTGTGGCCAAACTGGTCTCCCAAGCAGGAGATTTGCACAAAGTCTGTTTCTCATTTTCCTCTTCCTGTGATTCAAAATTCTGCCTCCTGCATCAAGCCAGGGACCTCCTTGCCCAGCTTCAGGCTGACCACCAGCTGCCCCCTCCTCTCCTGTACCCTAGTACATACCCACTAGTACCAACTGCCCCAACACCACCTTACCTGGACAGGAGGAACACAGTGCAGAGCAAGGAAATAAAAACACCTTTCAAAAGCACACAGCGTGGCCAGTGGCAAACAGGACGGTTCCTCTCCCTGGCTGGCACTCCACTGCTCTCACCAGCTTGTCCCTTACACAACAGATGCCTTCAGCAATCAGTGTTCCCAAAAAGGGCAATTGCGTTTTAATCCTGACAATGGCAGCAGCAACACGAGCTGTTTTCTTAACATCGCATGTGCCAGTAGCTCCCATGGATTTCAGCAGATACTGGCCAAGAACGCGTATTTTCAAGCAGCACATGTTTTCATGTTACGTCCAATAAATTGATACCTCACTAAAGCATCCATACCATTTTCTTCATGTAGAAAGAAAGCATGCCCACATGAGAAATGGGCTTCCTCTGGCCACAAGCTCCACTACTTCAGCTGGTCTCTGGGCATCTGGCACATGCCAACTGCACTAGGCCAGCAGCACTGCCTGAGTCTGCTCACATTGCCACTGCGGTGACACAACAAGATGACTAAAATCCAGGCAGGCAGCAGCAGGATGGCTGCTCAGTGAGTTATGCACAGCTGTTTCTTTCACCAAAAATACCAATAGACGTTTTCTTCTTTATTTCTGAGATCAGAAGGAGGTATTGCTCCCTGCATGCTTTTACCATGACAAAAAGGAGAATGGATGATGCATGAAAAAATGTTTCTATATTTCCTAAAAATAAAACAGGCATTTTTGTTTAGAGATTTTTCCATTAAGCAAAAAGTACCTATCGGTAAAATCCCTGGTTGACCTAGCAGGCTTTTCTGCTGAAGCTTGGCCTGAGTAGAAATGTCCTGTCCAGCTCCAGAAAGAAGTTGTTGCACATCAAGGAAACAGCAATGGTCACCCCAGGTATCTTCTCCCAAGAGGTCTACAGCCTCCTGAGGGAGGACAGGCTGTGTCAAGGACCCTTGTAGCAGCCACGTCTTTCCCTTCTCTATATAAGCAGCTGTTTCTCATCCCTCACACAGCAGCGATTCACCCACACAGCTCTCTCCCGTCTTACTCCAACCCAGTGACTACCAAAGATGCTCACCAGCCCACAGCTCAAGCCAGGGTCCAGCAGAGCTCATGGACAGGAGGGTCCCAGCCGGGGGATGAAACCCAGGGGCTTTTCTCCAAAGCCCAGCTGCCAGGTCAGCAGCTGTGATGCACAGCGCTCTGCACACAGAGCTGCAGCCAGGCATTACAGGGCTCCAGAGTCCTCTTCCCCTCTGACGGCTGAGGCTTTGGAGGAGGCTGGTGGGGCAGTAGGTCCGCAGGCAGAACCAGGGGCTGTTCCCAGTGGCACAGACCAAGAGTAGCACCTCCTGCCCAAGGTGGCCGCAGGACCGGCGCAACTGGCTGTGGTCACATCAGAGCCAAAATCCAGCCACGCAAACAGGCACCCTCCACGCTCCAACGCCTTGCACTGTCAATTAGCTGACAACAACATGATTTGTTTTCAGGAATACTGAGCTGATGAATAACAAAAATAGGAACCTGACAAACAGGTCCTGGTGACCTGGATCCCAGGCAGTTCTCCCAGGGAAAAAACTTTCAGTTGCCCTGAGTCATGCTCCCCATTCGTCCCTGGCCACAGAACCGGAGCCACCGGGCACCCAGCCCTCCCAGAGGCCTGCATCTTCCCAGGGCTTCACTACAGCCCCTGCTCAACACTCAGACTGGGTAGAAAGTAGAAAAGGTGTTGGGCATCCTAACGCAGTCAGGGGAGTGAGAGGGGCAGGAGCAAGGTTGGAGAAGCACCATCATAGCCATGAGGGTCTGGAAACACCAGGAAGAGCATCATTGTTACCTCAACCCAGGGAAAACAACCACTGCCATTTGAAAAGGAGGTTGCATAACATGAAGGAAGGAGAAGGCAGATAAACAGCAACAGCTCTTTCTGATGATAATGCAAGAAACACCACACACTACAGCCTCCCCCAAAGACTCACCACCACGGCCCTGACTGCCTCACACCATGCAAGAGAATTGCATGAGCAGACCAGAGAAACTGCTACTAGCTAATCTCCCTGAAGACAGCAGCAACGCAGGTGCCAAGAGATAAGAAGAAACTTAGCCCTCTCTGACTCTACGCCCCAGAGGACAGTGTGCCTTGAGGCACCCAGGAGACACAGCTGTTTGGGTGGGAAACCCCACTGCTCTCCATCTCCACCAATCCCACCACCACACGCCAGATCATGGGAGGAACTGACAGAGGGACAGGGCATTGCATGGGGTCCCAAGAAGACGTGGCCTTGACCCATGATGCCTAACTCAACAGGCTTCTTGTCAGAGAAGCCACAGCATTGCTCTGTCCATTTCTGCTTCAAATCCAGCCTGAGGGAAATCACAGTGACTTGAAGCAGACCTATGGATTGCTCACATGGGAGGTAATTACTCCTCGGCTGGTCTCTAGCAGGGAAAAGGACACGCTGGGATACCCGGACAGGACAGTCACGGGGCTGAAGGGATCATGCAAGAACAGAGCCCTGTGATGTTGCACATGGACCATCCCTTTGACACTAGCTCGGTGTGCTGGCTCACAGCACAGGGACCACAGACACCACGTGGAATCCTGGAAAACTCCAAGGTGGAAAGGAAGGACAGCAACAGGAAACCCTAACAGAGCACTAGCAAGGCCTCTGCAGGCTGGTGGTCCAGCCTGCGGCCAGTGGCAGGACAGGGTCAGTGCCTTGGTTTCCATGGCTGTGGCGAGCCACAGGGCCATGCTGGGAGGGTGACAGCCCAGGGAGGAGATGAGCAGCGACACGTCCTGCTGAGACAGGAGCTGGTGACGTCCGTGGCCTGTACCACACCAGGGGCCATGCCAGCAAACCAGTCCGGCAGCCTGCCTGCCCCCGCCATGCTGGGAGCAGCACCCCGAGCCCTTTGGGCCAGTGTCGGGCCAGACGCTGTGTGGGCTGCCAGCTCTCTCCAAAACAGGGCTGATTTTCTTCTGTCAGACCCCAGCAGGGATGTCCCTGGGGACTTGGGGGGTAACAGAGGGGGGTCTCTGGGCAGAGTGGGGACAGGCAGGCGGGCGGGCTGGGGTCAGGGACCACACCAGCTGTACTGGGGCTGGCTCTGCCTCCGGACTAGAAGCCTTTTGGCCCTTTGAAGCTAAAGTGCAGCTAGTGCCCTCCATGGCATGGGGCTAAACCCAAAACGGCTGCATTGGCACAAGCACAGCCGAGCAAGGCAAAGCTGCAGGGCAAAGAGCCGGGACACCAAGCAGGACCGTGCCAAGCCCCACATAGGTTCTGCAGGCACCGGCCAGTCCCCGCTGCCCCCTCCTGCTCCCTGCCAGCAGCCCCAGGGGGCTCCAGGTGCTGCTCCAGCCCCACAAGGATGTGCAGGGAGGGGGTGGCCGTGCCGGGGTCACTCCCTGCCACCAAAGGAGACGGCACGGAGCAGGGAGCGGAGCAGGAAGCAGCCAGTACAAGGGCTGTCCAGGGGAAAGCAAACAAGAGAAAGCAATTGAGGAAGCTCGTTTCTCATTCATGTGCGTCTCAGCCAAAGTCCAAAGCAGGCGGTGCTTGCAAAGGACACTGGAAAAATTCCAGTGATGTTATCTGCCCCCACAGAGATTAGCCAAGAGGAAAAAAAAAAAAAAAAAAGAAGTTGTTTACAAGCTGGGTAAGCCAGCTCAGTAGTTGGAGCATGTCGGTACTTGGGTCAGCTGCTGGCCTGTCCATGTGTGCCACCTCGGAAGAAGCACTAAACCCCTCTGTGCCCTGCTGTGGTATCAGTCACGGTCCCACATCGCTGTTGCTGCAAGTAAGAAGTGGTACATCCCAGAGTCCTTCTGCAGGGAGCATGCACGCCAGCCACCTGAGCGCTTGGCTTCCACAGAGCTGAGCAGAGTCACAGCCTTCCCCTCCATTGCATCTTTGCTCCCCAGTCCTACCAGGGTTAATGGAGAATCCAGTCTCCCTGGAGCTGGCCACCAGCTGCAGACTAGTCACCTTTGCTCTCAGCATTAACAGTCCCTGCATCCAGGGATCCAGGAGGGTGTCAGAGAGCAACCTGCCCTTCACCCCGCCTCCCCTTGGCCATTTGCACTGCTAGTCTCTGCCTAACACCTCCTGCCTTCTCTGTGGTGTTTCCATCTAAATGCAGATGAAGTATCACAGGATAATGTAGCACCTGGATTCAGCTCTCCTGGAGGATCCTTTTACTATGCAGAAACTAGGGAGAGGGAATTTCGTATTGCTGTTCAGTGCATCCTTATGCTGCTGCCACAAGGCTGCTGTGCCACCAGACAGGGAGGCACCAGCAGTGCCCCTGCCCTGGAGAGGAGCCGCACTGTGCCCCCTTGGGCTTGTCATTTTTCCTCCATATTCTTTGGGGGTTTTTTTTAATCTTAATTTCTGGACACCTCTGGTTGCATTCTGTGAAACCCACAGTCACCTCCTCTCTCTCCTGTGCATCTCTCCAATATGCACTTGCTCAAGGGAGCTCCATGCTGGCACAAGCCTGTTCCTGCCCCACATGTACAACACTGAGGGAAGAAGCATGCTGTAGTCCTCCCCTGTGGTCCACCTGTGGGGTGACAACTCCACAGACCCACCACCTACAGGTAGCACCTGGGGCACCTTCCAAGGAGAAGATGATGTGTCCTGCTGCAAAGTCCCAGGGGAACTCGGATTCTCCTTGCTGGGCTATGCCAGGACCCATGGCCCTGATGGCACCACAGATTCCCCACAGCCTGCCCAGGGAATGGTGCTTGTCCCCTCACTTGTCTACATCAGACCCATCTGGAGACAAGAAATAGGTTTGGCAACAGGTGTCTGAAATAACTTGCTGCTGGCCAGTACCCTTCCTGTCCTCTTTGTCAGAGACTCCTGTAAGACCCAGTTACACTTTGTGTCAAGAAGCTTAATATTTAATTTAACTTCTAAATCTTGGCTTGTTGACATACTTATTTAAAACCAAACTGGAGAAACTCCATTGGAATTTGCTCCTGGTTCACTGTTTATAAGCACCATGGCCTCTGCTGGACTTCTCAGCTTCAAAGTCGAGGTTTACAGACCATCATGATTGTCTTTAAACAAACAAAAAAAATTGCAGTGCATTGCATCCCTTACTCACCTCCTGATTGCCCATAAAAAAAATCTGCTAGGAAAGCACTAAGTGTGCAGCAGACATTCACTAGGATCCTTTCAGGATACGGTATAGAGAACTGCAGCAGCTGATAGTGAATATTTTGTTAAATTGGATGTTCCAACATACTCAAGGACTCAATAGAAAAGCTTTCAGCTCCCTGGCAGTGTGGGGAGAGTGGTGCACGGGCACCCCCAGACAGGCATTGAAGGAATGGGACTGTAGTAGCTCTTCCAGCAGAAAGGAAAAAGCAGCTGGCAAAACCTGGCACGGCAGGGTGGGCAACATGGGCTCTGGGCCACTCAGAGTCCAGCAGATTTGTTTGGCCCTCTCTGCCTGGACGGCGGTTGCTTTTTCTCTGCAGGAGCCTGTCCCTCCAGTGAGGAGATGGCTATGGGCTGGAGAACTGCTCTAGCAGCTGCAACCCACCACCAGTGCCGTCCTCCTCAGGGGCACCTTCTGCCCTTCCTTTTCAAGGACCCAAAATGGAGGTGCCCTCTTTGCAAAATGAGGGGTGGATTAAGTGAGGACAGAAGGATTATGGAGAAAAAGGCAGATGGGAGCTGGTTCCCATCACGTTATGACTGCCTTGATGTATAATAGCTGATCGTCTGGGATGCTGTGTGCCCTTGACATTTTCCACCCTTCATGGAACAAAATGTGATTCAGATCTGGGCTCGTCCAACCCAAGATCTTCCCACATGCCAGAGTCAACCAACTGCTGTGGCCCAAGGGAGCTACTGCAAACCAACAGCATGCGAGAGGAGCAGCTCACCCAAAGCCTGGCATCTTCTGAAAAAGCAGCAATTTAGGAATCCTTTGTGATACAGCCAGGAGCTCCGAGGAGGTTGAGCTCATGTGGAGGTGACTTACACACATTTCTGCCCATGGCCAGGCCCAGATACAGTGACATCAGGCAGTTGTACCTGATGGATCTCAGTTTAGGTCACAGCCCTGCTGACTTTCAGCCTTCCTCTGTGCATCTCTGCTCTCTGTATTTGTCCTTCAGTGAGTGGAGGACTGCAACAGGGCTTTTCTGGATGTTTGTCCCTCAAAGGACAAATGTCCCTTCTCCCTTAAAAAATGATGTTTCAAATTGCTTTAGCTTCTGTCTGCCCACCCCAATTTCTTTGAAGCTTGCAGGAACTCTGCAGGGCCAAGCATAGACTTAGCTGGGCATCCAGGAGTTTTTGAATCATGGAGTTCCTCAGATCCTTCCATCTACACCCAAAGACATGGTTCACATTGCTACTCAAATTGTTCTGCAATCTTCATGCAGCGGTAAATCACACCCCACAGCAGTGGGTGGGTTGTAAACTGAAATGCATAGTGACAATCACTTGGTCAGAGGAAATTCCCCCAAAAATCCTCTTCCTGCTTCCCATTCACCAGTACACCCTACATCCTACAAAAGTTCTTTATAAAAATATTCGGGGGGGGGGGGGGGGTGTCCCCCCAAAAAACAGGGTCTCTCAGTGTCTTGCAAAAAAGAAATCTTGGACTGTAGATCAGGAATTGGAATGAGCAGGAACCAATTCTGACAAATGCAAAATATTGTGAGATAAGTCTTCACATCTCTTCTTACGAAAAGCTCTTGCCTGTGCCACCTCTCATCCTTGGGGGACTCTGGGGACATGATTTTACCACTGTAATACCTCTGGAGCTGTGCAGTGCCCAAATATGAGGAGGGAACATCTTAGAGAAACAAAATCCCAGGTGACATAGACTGGCCCTACATCAGGCCATACATCAGGGAAAAGGAAAGGTCTGCGATGTGCTGGTGATCAGATCCCTAAAGTGATGCCTACCCACATGGATGCCTGGACCTGGAATGCCACACAGGCGGTGCTTCCAGATCCCCAGTCATGTAGAGTCAAACTGGTGCCACTGGAGCAACAATCTGATTAATTCCCAGCCTGGGTAATCCAGCCTCGATAACACAGGGCTGATGACACCAGTACAGCCAGACTGGGGAAGTCCCACATCAGGAAGCTGTGAATGACACACTCCTGGAGGTGGCTTCTGTGGTCACTTAAGTCAGGGCTGACCAACTGACAGCCCCAGGGCTGGATCTGTTACACAGGCAGTTTATCTGCTGTCCCAGCAAGGCCAGTCTGTCCACGGGCTGATGACAGACAGCAGGGCACGAGGAGATGGAGGAGAGACTGCAAACCTGGGGCTGGATCAGTCACACACAGTGCCTTGTAAATACAGCTGCAATGGCTTGGGTCCCTAATACTTGAGAGGGATGAGGAACCACTGCTTATTCTGGGCCAAAAAGACCAGTGAGAGAGATGCTACTGGGACTACAGGGATCCAGCTCTGCTCCCCGCCGTTGGCTGGGCAGTGTGAAATGCAGCAAACAAGTCTATGCTGGTCCCTGTAAAATAAGATATAAATGGTTCAAGAACAGGAATTCCTGCAGACAAAGAGCAGAGGCTGGTGGCACACAACATGGCAAACATGGAGGCTGTGGACGCCTCTCGCCACCACAATGCCTCCCGTCCCATTATAGCCTGCCTTTTCTGTGTGCACTTGGCTCCTCTTGAAACACCCAGGTTACGCTGGTGAAACATCTAGAGGATAACGTACCAAGCTAGATCAGAGAGCTGCTCCCAGCCAACAGAACTCCATTTCTGGACAAATTACTTTCATACTGGATGACGTGCTGATCTGGCTTAGCCTTCCGAAAGGAGAAGGGACATGAGTCAGTGAAGAGATGGAGGGGACTTTCACACTTGTTTTTAGCAAGTGTGCTCTCTCATCTGCTAATTTATTTCCAAAATTATGAGCCATTTACGACCCTTGGGGTCTTCTGTAATGCAAATAGCTGTGGAGAGCACGTTCCCACCCTGTCCAAGAATTTCTGTCCCTGACCAGGACTTGAGGTACACACCACACCTCTCCTCCAAGTGAGAGAGGCTTTTCTGGCTGGATGGATCTGCAAAGACGAGGGCAGACACTCCCCTTGGATTTGTTCCTCCCCTGGGTGTGCATCTGCATGTGAACTCGCAGGCAGGCAGTATATGTATGTGAGCATGTGTTTATTAGCAACAAAAAATGCATTTGTCAAAACCTCTAGAGTTAAAAAACAATCATTACATAATTACATTAAACAATTAACCGACTGATTCATCAGTTAGAGGCTCACCAACAACACCTGAAACCCATCCCAGCCACTTAACAAAGCAGAAGGTGGCACAAACAAAAGCAACTCCCAGAATGTCCTGGAGGTTAATGGCCCTGTGCTCTGTCCAGGTAAGAGAAGACACGTTCCGTTCCTGGCTGCTCACATCTGGAAGTGGATGGCTTCTGGGCATTGTCCGCTCTGACCTGCTGGTTTAAGGTGTTTTGATATAGAGATATTCCATATAAGTAACCCTTCAGGTCAGTGCTGTGTGGTCAGGCACTCACCCAAGATGCTTGTGCCGCCTAACTTCAATCCTCTCATGACAGTATATACTTAGACCTTGTTTCTCAAGTAATACAGTTAGCCACAAACAACTTCTTCAGCAACCTTTGAAACACGTTGTCGGCACTTCCTTCTGCTCAGTTGGGTCTGTAAGCATAACAAATATGCAGAACACATAAAACTCTATGAAACAGCCTGCTCCAAGTCTCCAGAAAAGATCTGTCTTTTTACCGGAGCCGTGATCCGTGACGCTGCAGTTGAAGCTGCACAGGAGGGCACACAAAGGCAGAATGAATTTGGAGAAGCAAGTTTAACTGTGCCCTCGCCTACCTTCCAAGCAGGTAACCATGCAACACTGATATCTTTCAAAAAGAAGTCTCTGGGTTCCTTCAAAAAAAAAGTAAAGGGTAAAAATCACCACTGTCCTTTCCTACGCTACTGGAAAGCACCGTGTCTAACAGACAGCACCGGCGCCGCTGTAGTCTAGGTCCATGGTGAAATAACTTGGCCAGGGTGGCTCAGTGGGTGAGCGTGTTGTATTGGGACCCTGTGAGCCAAAACTCAACTCAGAGATGAAGGACACTGCTGCAGATGGGGTCATTCCGGCAAATCTCTGCTTGTAACACTCACCTTGCTGCCAGCTGTGTGTAGAATGTGGATGCATCCTTGCTGGGAGAGAAAGAGAGACCAACCATCCTTGCTGGGAGAGAGACCAACCAGCTGGTTGATGCCACTCAGTAACCAACCTAAGCTACCTTGGCTAGTAAGGTCTCACTGCATGGCAGCATCCCATTGCTGACCCTGTATCCAGAACTGCCACCAAGCGAGGACCTTTCTCCTGATGGTCAGCACCCTGCTGCACCGGGTCATGTGCTGGCAGGGGTCAGGGTGCAGCAGCTCCGGAAGCACCTGACAAATGTTTGTGTGCACATCCTTCAGTAGGAATAGGAAGTTCACCACGACCTCCACAGGTCACCCCAGCCAGCCATGCCACTGGGTGGAAAGGCTTGGTCAGGGCGACTCTGGGGGAGAGGAATGCCCTGGAGAGATGGCTCTCTCCAAAGAGCTGATCTTATGCCATGTGCAGTATCAGGGGCAGACGGGGTGTCCCTGCTCAGGAAGCAGAGTGCAGTGCAAGCAAATACAGTTCAAAATTAGCACTTCACGTGAGCACGTCCCATTCCCAGAGTGCGACGGGCTGGGAGCAGAAATAACCTCTCCAAGGTTGCCCAGTCTCTCCAGGCCCAATCCTGACCCCAAGGGGTCACTGGGGTACTGAACAGCGATGTCCTAACGTTCCTGCAGCTGAGTGTTCCTGGAGGAACCTTGGTGCCCACATGACACCACAGGGTCCCCAGCCCAGCACCCCGGGGACTCCGTCCCCTGTTCCCAACCACCCCCATGCCCTTGCCCTTCTAGATGGAAAACAGGAGGGATCACGCACCACCTGTGGGGACGGTAACACCAGGCAGCATGGCTGGACCTCGACATCCTGTACAGGAACAGAGCACACTCCTTGTCCCCAGCAAGGTACCGGTGGGAAACGGGGGGGGCACTGGGCCGGAGGTCCCGGGTGCCTGTCATTCCTTCCCTTCCCAGCCTGCCCAAGGGGTCTGCACCTCGGATGCAAGGGGAGAGCGCCCGATCCCAAAGCCCTGACAGGAGGGATTTGCCACCAGCCAGTCCCCCCGAGCCTGGGCCTGTGGCGACAACGGGGCGTGTCGCGACCAGGAGGCGTGTTGCGAACGCGGCTCGCAGAGCCCCACCAGCAGCCATGCCGTGCCGTGCCGTGCCGTGTGCCAGGCAGGGACACAGCGGGGCCATTGTGCCGACCGACCGCCCCGTCGGGGGCCGGGCCAGGCCGGGCCGCGCTCCAATGGGCAGCGGGGGGCCGGGCCGGGGCCGCCCCCGCCCGCGGCCCTTATAAGAGTCGGCAGCGCGACGTCCCGCCGACGGTGTGCCGAGCCGAGCCGAGCCGAGCCGAGCCGAGCCGAGCCGAGCCGAGCCGAGCCGAGCCGAGCCGAGCCGAGCCGAGCCGCTGCCCGCCGGAGCCCCGGATCGGTGCGTACCCGCCCGGGCAGAGCCTGGTGCCGCGGGGCGGTGCACGGGGGCGCCCCGGGCCTTTGCGGGGCGGCGGGGAGGGGCGCAGCGCGGTGCCGGCCTCCTGGGGCGAAGGTGGGGGTCGCTCCTCGGACGGGAGCGGGAAGCGGCGCTGTCCCCTCGGGAGCCTCGCCCTGAGCCGTGTGTCGCCTTGCAGGGGCCGGGAGCCATGGCCGAGCACATGATGATGCCCGTGAGCCATGGGGGCACCGGACTGCAGAGCTACCGCCTGGGGGTGAGCGGGCTGCAGGGACCCCCGCAGCACGGGCAGCACGTGCTGAGGACGCTGCCTGCCGCCGGCCAGATGCTGCCCTACGGAGGGGCCGCCATGGATGGCGCGATGCGGCCGAGACCCAACCTCAGTGGACAGATGGGCCATCACCAGATGCAGAACGCGATGATGTTTAATGGCCCAAGCCAGCAGCAGCAGTACATGGGGCCAGTGGGCGCCCAGCAGCTTATGGCCAGCATGCACCTACAGAAACTCAACACCCAGTACCAGGGTCACCCGCTGGGCATGAGCAATGGGCCCATGGCAGCCGGTGGCCAACAGTACAGAGCGGGGCCAAGCCAGCACTCGGGCATGCAGCACGTGCCCTCCCCGGCACTGACCTTGAACATTATGGACACTGATCTCATAGACGAGGAGGTCTTGACATCCCTTGTCCTGGAACTGGGCTTGGACCGGATTCAGGAGCTGCCGGAGCTATTCTTGGGACAGAACGAGTTTGACTTCATTTCAGACTTTGTTAGCAAACAGCAACCTAGTGCCATCAGCTGTTGAGGGGCTTTGAGCTCCTCCTTGTGTCTTGGTGGTTTTGAATTTTTCTAATTTCCTTCTCCACCTGCCACCCTCCTCCCTTCCCCTGCCTTGCCCTCACCTGGATTCCTGACCTGCCTAAAGAGACAATCATCGGACACTGGCTTGCAATGGATTGCTTTTCTCTTCTGTATGGTTTTTCATTTGGAAGTTCCTGGGGAGGGGGTGCATACCCCAAAGAGGGAGCAGATCAAGAGCTCTCGCTGTAGAGCGGCCTCTAAATGGCATTAACAGGATTTCTGGCTTAAGTAGAAATAATGGATTTATGACTTGCCACAACCAGGCTTTGAGCACAGGAAGCGATGGGCAGCTGGCAGCCCTGCCGGTGGCTGGATTTGCTCAAGAATCGTGTGGTGCCAGCGAAGTTGAAGGATCCCCCGAGAGAGGATTGTCACCCCGGTGCATGGTTTGAACCAGTTTACCCTTGCGAATATGGGTGGGGTTAGATATTTGTTGGGACTTTTTACGGTGGCAGTAAATAGGTCTTCAGTCGTGACTGTTCAACTCGGGAAGGGGCACTTCCCCTCCAGCAGGCTTTTTTTAACTTGGCTGAGCAAAATAAAGAACGCCTTGGGGAAGGGTGTGCGTATGTGCCTGAATGTTCATCTCTCTGGAACTTCAGATCCCCAAGCTGATCAACTGTAAAATTTACCAAGTGTTTGAGGCCGATTCAGGCATAAGGCTTAAAGCTGCAGTCTAGCTCCACTTTTTTCCACCTCTGAAACCAAATAAAGACCATGTAACTGTATATTCAAGATCTAATCTTATTTATTTTTCCTATGATTATTTATTTGCAAGGGCTGCTTTTGTTATTTGGCTTTGGGACTGCTGGGAAGGATGCATGGAGAGTACTGCAGCTTTAAGATGCTGGCTTCAAAACCAGAAAGCCTGGGACAGTTTTCATGCTGCTCTGCAGAAAGTCACTGCGACCCAAGATCTTTAGGACTGTAAATCCAGCACCTTCCTGAATGTGATAAAGATGACTCGATTTCTAATTCCCCTTCTCAGAGAAGGTTAAATGTAAAAGCTAGTGGGGTTTTGTTTCCTCTGTCTTGTTTCCAGGCTCTGTGGAAAGCTCCTGTTAACTCCTGGTTGCTGCTGCCCCCTGCTGCTGACAGCTCCTGGCAGCTGTCACTCAACAACCAAGTGAGAATGTACAGATGAATTTGCAAATAAAAGCTGAAATATGTCCAGTACACAATTGTTTAGTGCTTGTCTCTGGCCCGGGCACAGTGCGGTGTTGAGCACCGGGGAGACGGGCTTTCCTGGCTCCTGTCAGTGGGCTGTGGATCCAGCCACTGGTGTCCCCCACCTGACACCTCAGGTGTAATGATTGTGTTGGTAGCCTAATGATTGGACTAAGTCAATCCTCAAAGTCTGGCTGGGAGGATGAGATGCTCCTTCTCTGTACTGAGGGTGAATTCTGAAGGTGGATGGTGCTGCCATGGCTGCCGTTGCATTTTGACTTGAGGTGCCCAGACAAGTGGCTCCTTGCATCTTTTTTCAGACCAAGTGCAGCTCTGAGGGCTGGAGGGCAGCTCTGCGAGCAGCTCTGCTGCAGCTTTCTGTGCCACGGAGGCTCTAAAAACCAGGACAGCCTTTATCTCCTACTTTTCCAGAGCTTAAGTTGTTGGGGTTTTTTAATGGTTCTCAGCCAGTCCTCGTGCAGGGTTCAGGAATATCCCTACGTGTCCCTTCCCTGCAGCAATAGGGCTCTGGCTAGGTCACTTTGACTGCACTTTGGATTGCCTGTGCGTGTCCCCTGGCCTTCTTCCTTGAACAACTCAAAAGCAAGTGTTAAAAGTCCTGTCCTGTGGGTGGTTATGTCTGTGCAATCTGGAGAGCTGGTCAAAAATTAAATGGCAAGGTTTTATGTTGCAAGTGGGAGAGTCCTGCTTGGGCTGTCAGCGGGATGGTGGTGGGCTGTTAGAGACCTGGAAGAGCTTGGCTTTCTCTGTGCATCTGCAGAATAGCAGATGGCTTGGTAAGCAGAGAGGAGTTGGCAACTGGATTTATTCATCAGAGTGCAGGTAGCTGAACCCCAAAATAAACAGGCATGTTCTAGGCTGTTGGTTGTGGTGGGAACAGACTGTGACATACCACTGTGGCCTACAGTGTCCCAGCTCCAAGAGGGGAGCTGCGGCCAGCCCAGGATTGTCAACTTCAGCAAATTCTGCAGAGGTTTTCCAGAAACATGTTTCTCTGTAAGAAGAAATTAGCATTTGATGCAAACTGGACAGAGGAACTATATGTCCTCTTTGCAGGCTGTGGGTGCACTGGGAAAGGGGCTGTTGGTTTCAGTCAGAGGAGGGAAGCTGGTATTACCGGAGATGTGGAGTGACTGGGGGGTCCCAGTCAGAAGTTTCTTGGGAGTCTATCCTAGTAGGCTCAATGGAGATTATCTCAATGTCCGCTTTCATAACAAATGTAAACTTCAGAGCAGGAATACCTCTTCCACTCCCCCAAAGACATTGCTAATTGTGGTCAACTTTTATGATTTCCCAGATAACAGCCAAAAACACTTAGGATTTCTGCTAGAGGCCTGTTGCTTCTGGCTGGGTTAGACTGTATGAGTCCAATCGTTGCCTTCTCTCTATTGCTTTCTTGATTTAGCTGCGGTTTGGAGCACTTCTCTTTGTGTCCCTTGCCTTAGCAGCAGGAGCTGCAGCTTGGGCAGCTCTAGTTCTCCCTCCCCTTCTGCTCTCAGGACAGCCTGCCTGCCCAGCTCCCCTGGCAGGATGGCACTGTGCAGTCAGCAGAGGTGGCAGAACAGGGAGTTCCACCGATCTGGCTCTGCAGATGATTTTCTCGAAGTCAAATTGAGATCACCTCAAATACAATGAGGCTGGACTCACGTTTCCCGTCTGGCTGGCACTGACCTCTTCATCCAGCAGCAGGCAGAAGGGCAGCAGGGTGATGCTCCAAAATACCTGTCTGTGAGCACTGCAGGTGTTGCTGAATGACAGTGCCGATCTGTTTGGGAGCTTTGAGGACACAAGTGAACTCATGGAGAGTTTGTATTTCCAGACAGCTGCTGGGAAGCACCTCTCCTGGGCCATCCTGGGAGCCTGGTTTCTGTACTGGAGAAGAAAGAAGGTTCTCTCACCCCACTGCCCAGTCCAGGTGGGATGGCTGGGACACAACCATCCCATTCCCTCACCTAGGCTGGACCTTCTGTTATACTCATAACAGATTTTGTAGCTATTCTTGTGAAGACCAGGTCTCAAGGCAGCCTCTAGAAGCATGTTTGAGCAACCTGCTCTAGGGGGAAGTGCCCCTGCCAATGGCAGGGGGGTTGGAGCTCAATGATCTGTAAGGTCCCTTCCAACTCTAACCATTCTATGTACAGAAAGGCAAAACCTCTACATCCCTGTCTTTGACCACGTGTGCTCTCAAGGTGATGAAGTTTGCTGATAGTGCTTGGTGATTCAGAGTAGCAAAGATGAAAGTCCAGTGCAGAGAGCTGGTAAAGGAACTGCTAATAGTAAATGATTGGGCAATAAGATGAGCAACAAGTGGTAAATATGAGGTGCTATGTGTAGGGTCAATCTTTCTTGACTTCACACATAGTGCTGGGCTCTAAACTAGCTATAGCCACTCAGAAAAGGTTATATGAATGTTCCTATGGAAAAGGTTATATGAATGTTCCTATGAAAAATCTCAGCTTCAGGAGGAGCCAGGCAAGTGAAGGAAAGGATAGAAATCATCAGGAGAGGAATAGAAAGCAGAATCAAACAGTGAATGCCCTGCAGTATCAATATACAATTCAGCTGCATCCTGTGCACAGCCCATGCTAGCAAATTGTCCAAAATTCTGGTCTGTTCATGAGAAAAATGATAATGTAGAACTAGAGGAAGAGAAAACAACTGAGACAAGAGTAATGTTTCTCAAAAGAAGCTACAAAATAGACTGGGACTTCTCAGTCAGCAAGGAGAAGAATGGGTAACAGGTGTATAAAATTCTTTTCCCCAGGTGTAATGGAAGATACCTGTTGATCTCTACAAAGTTATGTGGCAGGGGCCAGGTCCAAACCCAAATGAACAGAGGTATCTCTGCATGCAACATGTAGCTCAAACAGCAAAGCTCTTTCTGACAGCATGGGAGGTACATGAACACTCATGGAAGTACAAGAACTCTTCTATATAGCCAAAAGGCCAGTTTTCTGTTATGAAGTGTTAAGAGCAGACTGCAGAACATGGCAGAGGCCGTCATTTTATGTCTGCATGGTTCACTTCCAACCTGGACTGTGTAATGTCCTTGTCCTACCATCTTCCTGGCTCAGGGAGGATGCAGTGGAAATTGAAAAGGTTCAGAGAATGACAACCAGAGGATCAAAGTTGTAGGGCAGCCTCTGTCTCAGGCCTCCCAAACCACAACTTCAGAAAGTATCTGAGAAGGGATGCAGTTGTTCAATCTTCTTTCCATGCAAGCAATAAGACATTAAGGAGACTGGCAAGTTTCAGGTTCAAAAATGCTTGTGTTCTGCTGAAGGCATCTAGTGAGAATAATGTTGGAGGCAGGATGCAGCCTTTTATGCAGCAGGATGTGATAGGTGCTGAGACTGTAGCTTTGAAGAGCAGATAGATGAAAGACCTGGGGGGAAAAAAGCCATCCTAATATAAAGATGCTGTTTCTGAGTCAGGAAGTCTTTGAGCCACTGATCACACAGTGCTGGAGAGTGAACCTGAGAAGGGCCATGGTGAGTGGGCCAGCATCCCCTCTGCCTTAGGCACTGCTGTCACACACAGGTGAAGCCAGTGCTGTGCACCCCAGGAACCCCCTGACCAAGCCTGAGGGTTACTCATCTGCATGTGTACCTGCTCTCACTGACCATAGCTGGAAATTTGGGTGTAAGTCAGAACAACATTGCCAAAAAGTCCCATTTGTGGCCAAAGGGAATGAGAACTGTCAGGGAAAGTCAAGCCAAAAGCCTGTCTGGCCCTACCTGCTCTCTGGGGTTGGGTAGTAAGGGAGGAAATTTGAGAAATCAAGTGATTGTATGTGGTCTTTCTTATGATGTTCCTTCACAGCTTTCAGAAAGTGGTGCTCCGAGTGCTGAGCCACTTATATGTTATATGTTTACCATGTTAAATACCCTGTTATGGACCTACCCACCCTATACCTGCAATCACTTTTTAATTCATAGGTAGGTGCATTTTACTTCAGCAATATCATGTGGCAACAAAATCCACAAGGCAGTTACGCAGATGTAATCAAGCTTTTCATAAGAAGCTTAAGCTCTGTAAGCTCCTCTTCATTTTAAACCTGCCACTCTCTCACTCTGTTGGGTGTCCACTGATTCCCAATCATTCCTTGGTCACCTTCTCCACACCAGTAATGTCTGTAGAGCTCCTGTGGTATTCCTTCCTGAGCCTCTCCCCATCCAAGAATCACTTTGTGTTGTAGATTGTTGTTATCACCTTTTTCTCTCCTGTCTCTAGTTTTATGGGATGGGGGAGGGAACAGCACTGGTTTAAGCTGTAGATGTGTCATGGATTTCTCCAAAGCTATAATTAGGTCTGGCTGTTCTATATTTCAAACACTCATCACAAAACCACAGAAAGATTTAGACTGGAAGGGACCTTTGGAGGTCATGCAGTGCAATCCCCTGCTGCGAGCAGGACTGCATTCAAAGGTCGGGCAGGCTGCTCGCGTCCTTGTCCTGCCAAATCTTGAAAATTTCAGAGGATGGGCTCTCTCTGGACCCTTGTTTCAGTGCTGCACTGCTCTCATGTCTTTCCTGATTTCTCCCTTTCCAGTTCATTCCTGGCTGGTAGAGGCGCTGACCTAATATTCTCAAAGGCCTGTACGCAGGGATTCCAGACATGCCTCCCAAGGGATAACACCGTACTTGTAGCATGTGCCATACCTCTGCATGTACTGGCAGGGTTCTCTCTCTCCTGTGAGCAGTCTTGGCCTAGGACATGGTGGATGTTACCTCCTCATTTAAAATAGAAGTGCAATTGTTGCCCAGATACCCACATGCACCCCAGCACCATGCTGTGGTTCTCCCACCAGCTCAGACAGCTCCCAGGGGCATCCTTGATAGAATCATTCTCCCACCCTTGCTACAGCTGCCAACTTGCACAGATTGATACCACCCTGCCATGAGACATTCCTCTCTTTGTTGCTCCTGAGGTGGTACAATACTGTTTCCTCCCTGAGCCTCCCATCAATGAAGCTTCCACCACCCCATCCCAGCCACCTGTGAGATCCTGGGTGGCTTCCGACCTGTATTCAAGGGACAAGCAATCATACCTGTCACATTTAAGGTGACGCTCCCGAGCTCAATGCTGGATTTCATTTTAGTTTTAGGGCTCTGCTTCATCATTCTTTTAAACCCTGTTTCACTGGGTTTGCATTTGCCTCAAAAATTTGGAGTGAGGAGTCCCATCTGCTCCTCCTCTCCATGCTGCCAGGCCTCTTCATCTTGGTTGCTCACAGTTTCTGCATCCCTCTCCCCTCAAGCCTCTAGAAAAACCTGATTGAGTTTTCTTGATCATAAAACAGCACAAATAAGCTTTGCTCAGGTTCTCTGCAGCACATTTTGGGGGGCAGTTTGTTCCTACTGAAGACAGTGAAGATGAGAATGCAACTTGTTCTTGAGACCTCTTAACTTTCATAGAATCATAGAATCATTTGGGCTGGAAAGGGACCTTAAAGATCATCAAGTTCCAACCCCCTGCCATGGGCAGGGACATCTCCCACTACACCAGGTTGCTCAAAGCCCTAACTTTGCTTATGAGTTCTCTGGAACAAAGAAAGGGGACATTACAATTTACTTCATCCTCAAACTCCAAAAAACTCTTACTGAGAAATACTCAGTCAAATAGTTTTCATATTCTTGGCTATAAGAGAACTGTCTCAGATGATGTTTTCTCCTCTAGCCACACTGTTAAGTGCTCCTAGTCAAATACTGATGTCTTGTGAAAATAAAATTACAGCTGCACCTGATGTCATCCTGTGCAGTTCCCAAACCAAATCACAGCACTTGCCTCAAAAGACAAGCTGGCTGCTAAGGACACCCCTCACACAAACAGTGGCACCATAACTACAGTGGGGTTTAATGGAATGGTCTGCACATTAGCCCTGGGCCTGTCTTACAGGTAAGTCCCCCCTCATGTCCCCTCTCTCCTCCTAGGGCATATGGCAACAGCCAGAGGCTGGTATCAGATGTGGGTTAGGTGGCTTCCAAGGAAAGCATTATCCCATCACCTTCAACTCCATCACACGCTGTGTTTGGACAGCATTGAGACCCTTGATTATTGCCTGTTCGCTTGGGCTCCCCAACAATAGTATTGCCTTACTGCACTGTCAAGGAAAAAGACTGATTTGGATAAAAGAAGCCAATGGCAAACAGATGACAAAGAGCCTCACAGCTGCCACAATGGGGCAGAATCACCGTGAGATTGCAGCCTCTCCCTGAGAGGACCAAGGGGACTTACTAGGTGATTTTATTGCTCACAGCAGAAACTAGAGATAAGCCTGGTTATGTGAATGCCAGAAACATCTGTGGTGTTCCCTCTTCAGGATCCGCATGTCACAAGCTGATGAGGATCTCTCTGAGATGTGTGGTGTTACCTGCCTTAGAGAAGAAGAGACAATGACCTCTTCCAAGGCATAGATCAAAAGTAGTTCCTGAGTTGCAGGAACTTCTTAGCAGCTCCAGAAGTTCTCTTTTGACATGCCCTAACTTAGCCACATGGTCCGTGCACCACTGAATATCAGCTATTTCCTGCTTGGTGCTGATTAGGATGGAGGATAGGAAATTCCTGCTCCCACACCCTCACATGCTCCATCCCTAATGCAGAAGCTCCCAGTGAGGAGCCAAGGGGTGTTCTCTGTCCTATTCCCGATGCTGCTAAGTCAGTATGAGAAGTGAAATCATACAAACTGTAGGCCTCTTGTAAGAGAACCGTGACAGCTTGAAGACATTGAATCCAGCCTGACTCTCCCTTTGCGAATTATTCGGGATCAGCTCACAAGAAGTCCCATATCTTTATCTGTAACCAAACTTGCTGAGCCGCAGTTATGTGTCACAGTGAAGTTCCAGCCCAGTTCACACCAAGCTTTGCAAGCCAGTAAGAGGAAACAAGAGAGATAAAGCTGGCCCAACTAATGGCCTGCAGGACATTCCCACCCCCAGTCACAGACATTGCTACTAAGAAGTTATTTGCTGCAGTAGCTCCTATTGTATCTTGCTTTGTAATGTCACTCTGTTTCCAGAATACACTGGACCAGGAAAGATATTTCCCTCTGCGGACAGAACTTGCTTTCTGACCCATCACGCATGTTCTCCCATGTGTGCTTAAAACAGCTTTACCATGGCACTTCCCTGAAAGTAAGGAGAGGGAGCAGGGTTAGGGTCGAGGCAATGGATAGCGTTATTGCTGGGGCATTCCCAGTCCTGCTGCTGGTGCTCACTATCTCCTCTGCTTCCAGAGTCCCAGAGTGTGTGCCTGGGGTTCAGATCAACAGTCAAACATCAGTCTACTAGAGAAAAAGTCTGTTGGTTTGAAGGTAAATTCTACTGAAAATTCAAAACAAGGCATGGGAGAAAAAGTAACTGCAATGCACACAGCTCCTTTCCACAACGCTAATGCCACATGATTGCAGGTTCACCCACGTGTAGATGACAGCAGATAACCTGTAAGGAATTCCAGCATTCCCAGAACTACAGGATATGGCAGACATCAGGTCAAGTCTTACTTGGATTTCTTTGAAGGAGGAAGGTCTGTAAGAGAATTTGGTAAATCTTTAAAAAAAGGCTGTTTGTAATTTTTCAGTAGGATTGTCAGAGCCTGGGAGGAGCCTCCAGCTCTGTTCAGCCACCAGCAGTGCTGCTTTTCAGATGTGATTTCAGGTATGTTTGAAGTCTGTCACATCTGGGTGTATATTCTTACAGGGGTAAAGAGGTTTGAGTGGGAACCTGGAGTAAATGTATTACAGATCATCTTATTATCTGCTAGATTTGACCTCAAAAAACTCATGGAAAATATTTTAGTCCAGGGAAAACAACTGAAAATGCCGTTATTTCAGCCAAGAAAAGTATTTTTTGTTCTGTACAGTTCAAGATCTCTTCTAGTATATAACTCTCTTGGAGAGGGGCCTATATTCTGATCTCAAGTAACATTTGCCATGCACAAGGAACTGACAGTCTTTACTAGACATATATAGCAAATACATTGCAACACCAAATGTCAAAGATTAGTAATTTCAAACAGTATTTTCCATCCTAAACTTCCTAGTTCTTTTCTTAATTACATGGCTTTCCCAATAAGATAGCAGAAATTAAACCACGAGGGCGACATACCAACAGGAACAAATGAGCAAAGTATCAATGAATGAACAGATCCAGTCTTCTGCTAAGGAAACTGGAATATTTCTTGTAATAAAATAATGAAATATCACTTTGTTTCTTCGGAGAGAAAGAAAGAAACAGACTGGTTTTGTGCATGTGCATTTGAGAATATTCCAGATTCCTCCACTAGTGTATGAGACAGTCACCTGCTCAGAATACGGGAGTTTTGTCAACACTTTACAGCCAAGGCACTAGAAATCCCCCCAAAAACCCTCTTGCTGTACATCATGCTCTCTGCTGGCCTGCAAAGTAAATACAGCACCCTGGGTTTGAGGGCTGGAATTGGTAATTCAGGCATTTTGATTAAGGCAGAGGAGGGATGGACCCCTGGCATACAGCATTAATAAAGGAGCTATCTGCCTTCATAGGCTGTTCGGCATCTCGGGGGACAAGCCAGGTCCTTCTGTGGACTTCAACAAAATGGTGCCGCAAATGATCCACCTTGGAGAGAGAGGCTAGTATCAGAGCTGAGTCTGAAAATGCTGGCAGGCAACTTCAGGAGATGACTAAAAAAAGGGTGGGTTGAAGGAGGATGGAGCTGGACTCTTTTCAGTGGCTCCCAGTGACAGGACAAGGGGCAACGGGCACAAGCTGGAACATGGGAAGTTCCACTCAAATATGGGGAAAAACTTTGTTAGGGTGGCAGAGCCCTGGAAGAGGCTGCCCAGGGAGGTCATGGAGTCTCCTTCTCTGGAGATCTTCAAGCCCTGCCTGGATGCCATCCTGAGTGATGTGCTCTGGGCAACCCTGCTTTGGCAGGGGGGTTGGACTGGATGGTCTCTAGAGGTCCCTTCCAACTCTGACAATTCCATGATTCCATGATTCTGTGATTCACTCGGGTACAGGCTGCTGTGATCCTGGGAGAAAATGCAGCCTCTTGAACAGGCACCAGCACCAAATGCATGTGAAAACCATCATATACCTGTTGGCCCTGGACAGCTTTGGTGAAATGACTCCTCCAACTTAGGGAGATTTCTGAGAGAACTGCTGTCATGTCCTTCTTCATTGATAGTTACAGGAAGAGCTGCAGTCCCAACTGCATCCTACATGTGCTAAGCATTGGTAGACCAGTAGGATAAGAGATCTATGGCCGTAGCAAAGGATGCCAGAGGCTTTCATGGCTTTCTCCATAAGAGCCAAATCTTTAGAGGGGAGGGCTTGGGGCTTTCCTGAAAATGACAGAATCAGGCCAATATGTCTCTGGACCCCCTTCCTGCTTATTTAGATTAAAAAAAACACATATCTGCCTAGTGCACTGGACCACGAGGGCTGGTGTGACCTACACAGCACCTTCATGGCACTGGGTACGGGTGAGAAAGCCAGAGGTGGACAAAGGTGTCAGATCTTAGATCAGGCATACCCAGGAGCATCCTCCCTCAGCTGCAGCTACACACACCCAGCAGCAGCCTGGGGCCAACATATTGCCCTTTTCTCCTCCTTTCCCTAACCTCTGCCATCAATGAAGGTGCCATGTCTGAGGAATACCCTGTACTCAGACACACCTCAGTGCTTAGACACACCAGACTCAAAAAGTGACCTGCTCCTTTTCTTTCCTTCTCCTGGCTGCTTTTGAGAGCCACTGTAGCTGGGTTTAACCTACAGCACCAGCAGCAGGGCAAGGAACCAGGCAACAGCTCTGTGCTGGAAAAAACAGCATGAGAAATAGATAACAATTCACCTCCTTGTTATTACTGATGCACCAAATGAAACCTGGAGTCACGCAAGGACTTGATTTGTTCCTTTGCAAAACATGTGCTCCCCAGGTAGGAACCAATCCTTGGTAAACAGCAGCGTCCATGCGCGGCATGGGGAAGAGCTGACACACATCTCTGATGTGTCACAGGAAGTATTCCCATGCCACGCAGGAGCGGGGGCAAAGCGGGTGCCCTCCTCCTGCACCATCTCCACCAGTCTTTGCACAAAGGAGCAGTGCCATGGGGGTGGGGGGTAGCTCAGCTGTAGCCTACCGCAGGTCACCTCCGTGTCCCTGTGGATCCAGATCCACAAACAGATACACGGATGAGGCTCTGAAAGCACTGGCTGCTTGTTGCTGACTCCACGTGTCCTCTCTCTTTTAGGTCAACAGCTGTGTATTCTTAGGTCTCTGGATCATGGTGAAGGACACCACAGCTAAGGAAATGAATGCAGAGGGACTGTGCATTGCTGCCCAGAGCTGGCCGGGGTCTCTTGAGGATGCTGCTGGGCAGTACTCATGGTGTAGCCCCACTTCGCTGAACCTGAGCCCCCAGTGCAGCAGGGATTCCCAGGAGCTTCCACATGTGCCTGGATGAATGGGGATTAGGGAAAGCAGCTCTTTGCCAAATCCGAGTGATATTCCAGAGACAAAGGACTAAGCCCATAGTAAAAGCTTTGCAAGTGACTGCTCTCCTGAGCATCTGATCCCTGCTCAATTCCCAGTTCAACCTTTGCCCTGAAGGAGGTGGAAGGGGGTGGATCTGCACCTCAAATCTTTGATAAAACACTGTTGATTAGAGCAGAGTAGGTTACTCTGTGGCCCAGCCCTCAGCAGGTGTTGAATGCTGAGGGTCTCTTCTGGGGACGTGCCATTGTTCATGCCACGTTACAACACTCACGATGTTCAGATGCTGGTTACGGTCTGCTGTTAGGTTGCTTCATAATTGCTACACCAAGATATGGACCAAGTCCTGCTTTTCCTGTTTCAACTGTAACACAAAAGACAGTTGATTGCAGGGCTTTGTAGTGAGTTGAGAAAAGTTTTGACAAGTCAGTGAAGTCCTGCTGTCAGCTGTATGTGTGCAGCTCAGAAGCACTGGGACCTTTCAGTGTGCAAGGGGCTGTGCTGCAACCTGCGGCCTCCAGATGGAAGATTATTTCCTTTCCAGATTTGCCAGAAATATCCCTGAGGTCACATTTCCAGGGAATTCTACAAGTTCAAGCCTGCTACAGAAGTCCATGACCTGCTCCTGACCACTGAAATACCAAGGGGGTGAAGAGACCTCAATTCAACAGTTTTCTGATCTTCTCCCACTCTGTTAGCTCTGAGCCACGCATCCATCTTCACAGCTTCAGCTGTGTGTGCTGTGCAGAGCCCCCGCTGGAATCTGGCTCCTGCATGGCTGGAGAGCTGCACAGCCTGCCCCTTCCTCTCCCCGTCCCTCTGCACACCTCTTCCTTTCTCCAACAGCACCAAGACAAACACCAGAAGGGAACAGAGGAGGTTATTTCATTGTTTCATTCATAGAATCATAGAATGGTTAGAGTTGGAAGGGACCTTAGAGGTTGAGTTCCAACCCCCCTGCCATAGGCAGGGACACCTCCACTACAGCAGGTTGCTCAAAGCCCCATCCAGCCTGGCCTTGAACACTTCCAGGGATGGGGCATCCACATTCCCTGTGCAACCTGTTCCAGTGCCTCACCACCCTTCATTCTTGGCCGAACCCCTGTGAGTTCTTTTGCTAGGCACACTGACACTGGTCTCCTGTGCCAGGCTACTAAGAGCCACAACCAAAAGCCACCACATCAATACAGGTGGGGCAATCTGGGTGATGCTGTGGTGCTGTACATGAGCAATGCCGAGAGCAAACCTTGTTTGCAAAGAGGGCGCAGCTAGGTCAGGGAAGCAGCAGTAGTTTTAATTATTAAACCTAGTCCTGGCTTCCTTGGAGCTTCTGGTGGGGTTCAAAAGAGGATCCTAGTGTCCCTGGAGGAAGAGGAGCTCAGCACTGCCCACAGGGCCACTGGCCTGCTGGAGCAAGTCAGGGGGAGGTAGGGAGAGGGTTACCTGCCACCCCTACACAACTAAGTAAAATCCTAAGACAGTCACCTCATGGATATAAGATTTGAAGGTGCCTATTTCTCTCCTTCAACAGGGAAGGAAAGCTGGCTAAGGCTATCTTTTAGACACCTCAAGGCAGACAAATCCCACCTGAAGTCTGTGCATGCAGTGAACACCGCAGTGTTCTGCCCCTTGGAAGTATACTGCTAAAATTGCTGCTGATTTCTGCCCGTCCACCACCAGGATCACCCCCTTTGGATGAGCACAGCTGTTTCACGCATTTAAGGCATGAATGCCACAAACTACTAATTTCTGCAAAGCCTTTGCAGCAATCCAGGGCTGTGAACAGCACTGACTGTGCAGCAAAAGTGTTTAAGGCTGAATTAGACACTCACTGGCATTTGGTAACTCCAAAGAGTTATTAAAAGCTGTTGGTGCTGTGGCATGCCTCCAGCAGATGGTCAGCAAGATCTGCTCCATTTGCTCCTGAGAAGGATCTCTGGGTGAACTCGAGGCAGTGAAAGAAAAGCTGCGAGAGTCCCTGCCCCCTTGCAAGAGAAGGCTCAGCACAGCAAGCTGTTTATAAATAGCCAGTTTCAGGAAAAGGTACTTTCCGTTCTGGTGTCAGTACACTGTAAAGAATAAACAGCTTTCAGAGCTGAAAAAAAGCCCTCCTTATCTTTTCAGTATGCAAAACCCTGCGTCTTCCTCCCTGTGCTCAGGAAGCTCAGGCAATTGAGAGCATGGCAGGCGGCGGGAGCACCCTTGGCCCATGGAGGGGCAGGCAGGGGACCCCCGGCCACGTCCTGCACAGAAGCCTTTGCTGCTGCTTTTCCAGGGCCAGAGGCAGCCTGCCTTTGGGCAGACTCAGTAACGGGGGGCGTTCAGTCAGGTCCCTCATTTCTGCCCTGCTGCCCTGGGTTACGTGGGCTCTTAGAAGAATGTTCAACATATTCATCAATGACCTGGATGAGGGGACAGAGTGTATCCTCAGCAAGTTTGCTGATGATGCCAAACTGGGAGAGCTGGCTGACACCCCAGAGGGCTGTGCTGCCATCCAGCGAGACCTGGACAGGCTGGAGAGCTGGGCAGAGAAGAACCTAATGAGGGCAAATGTAGGGTCCTGCACCTGGGAAGAACCCCAGGCACCAGTACAGGTTAGGGATGGATCTTCTGGAAAGCACTTCTGAGGAGAAGGATCTGGGGGTCCTGGTGGATAGCAAGCTTTCCATGAGCCAGCAATGTGCCCTGGTTGCCAAGAGGGCAAATGGGATCCTGGGCTGCGTAGGGAAGAGTGTGGCCAGTAGGTGGAAGGAGGTCATTCTCCCCCTCTGCTCTGCACTGGTGAGGCCACAACTGGAATCCTGTGTCCAGTTCTGGGCTCCCCAGTTCAAGAGGGACAGGGAGCTACTGGAAAGAGTCCAGCGAAGGGCAACAAAGATGATTCAAGGATTGGAGCATCTGCCTTATGAGGAAAGGCTGAGAGAGCTGGGGCTCTTTAGCCTGGAGAAGAGAAGGCTGAGGGGAGACCTCGTCTACATTTACAAGTACCTAAAGGGAGGGTTGAAGGAGGATGGAGCCAGACTCTTTCCAGTGATTCCCAGTGACAGGACGAGGGGCAACGGGCACAAGCTGGAACATGGGAAATTCCATTCAAATCTGAGGAAGAACTTCTTTCTGGTGAGGGTGGCAGAGCCCTGGCAGAGGCTGCCCAGGGAGGGTGTGGAGTCCCCTTCTCTGGAGATCTTCAAGCCCCACGTGATGCAGCCCTGAGTGATGTGCTCTGGGCAGCCCTGCTTTGGCAGGGGGGTTGGACTGGATGGTCTCTAGAGATCACTTCCAACTCTGACAATTCTGTGATTCCGTGATTCCATTAATGACTGGGGGCTTGAGAATGCTGTAATGGTGCCCAGGGTGTGAGGGCACAGCCTCTCGCAAAAGGACCTTACTGCATTTTCACAAATCACCCAAGCTGGACCACAGGCTAAAATCCATAGTATTCTAGGTGAAAAACAGATCAGTGAATTCTGTCAATGTGAGAGTGACAGAGTTAAGAGTAACAAGAGGAAGCCTACAGCTTCTGTTCTGTGCACGGGGCAGCTCAGCCCAGCAGCACCACACGGGACCTTCTTTCAGTCAAAGTAGCTCTCAGAGCTCCCCAGGAAAGACACAGTTTCTGGAATCCTGGAACTTCCTGAAAAGCCACCCGGACTTTCCCTTTTGTCTTCATCCCTAGGAGCCCAGGGCTTTTCTGATGCCTAATGGAAAGGGATTGGAAGTGGGACAGGAGGGTTTTTCCATCCACAGGGTGGAGCAGAGGCAAAGCCCTACAGATTAGCTGGGTCCTCTTCCACACCAGAGCCTTGAACTCAGCTCTTTGTAGCAGCCGGTGTAAAGCAGAGGAGAACAGGGACACAGTGCAAGAAGCCTTTGCTCGCCACCCCAGCAGGGCTTCTCCCAAATGAGGAGAGACACTTGGGTGCTGAGGGCAGACTGCTCAGGGGCCATCAATCATAGAATCATAGAATCATATAATGGTTATAGCTGGAATGGACCTTAGAGATTATCTGGTTCCACCCCCCTGCCATGGGCAGGGACACCTCCACTAGAGCAGGTTGCTCCAAGCCCCATCGAGCCTGGCCTTAAACACTTCCAGGAATGGGGCATCCACAACTTCCCTGGGCAACCTGTTCAAGTGCTTCACCACCCTCACTGTAAAGAATTTCTTCCTAAACTAGATCTCCCCTCTTCCAATTTAAAACCCCTTGTCCTGACACTACACTTCCTGACAAAGAGGCCCTCCCTGGCTCTCCTGTAGCTCCCTTCAGATATTGAAAGGCTGCTATGAGGTCTTCCCGGGGCCTTCTCTTCTCCAGGCTGAACAACCCCAGCTCTCTCAGCCTGTCTTCATAGGAGAGGTGCTCCAGCCCTCTGAGCATCTTTGTGGCCCTCCACTGGATCTGTTCCAACAGGTCCATGTCATTCCTGTGCTGAGGACTCCAGACATGGACACAGAACTCCAGGTGGGGTCAGCAGAGCAGAGTAGAGGGACAGGATCACAGAATCACAGAATCTTAGTGTTTGGAAGGGACCTTTGAGATCATTGAGTCCAACCACATTAAAAGAAAAAAAAAAAAACAAAAAAAATCCCCATCCAAACAAACACAAAAACACACCCACAACCCAAAACAAACAAAAAAAAACCCCACAAAAACCAGAAAAAAAACACACAAAAAAAGCACCCACCAAATAAACCCTACACCCACAACCCCACACAGAACACCCCACCACAAACCAACAATCTTGGCCACTAGAGCATGCCCTGAAGAGCCATGTCTACACGTTTCTTAAATACCTCCAGGGATGGTGACTCCAC
>JAOQGH010000009.1:7591737-7608738 GCA_025769975.1 Gallinago jamesoni
TTCCAGTTGTGGCCTCACCAGTGCAGAGCAGAGGGGGAGAATGACCTCCCTCCACCTCCTGGCCACACTCTTCCCTATGCAGCCCAGGATCCCATTGGCCCTCTTGGCAACCAGGGCACATTGCTGGCTCATGGAAAGTGTGCTATCTACTAGGACATATCACCTTGTTCTTGGTAAGAAACCAAATATAGATGCGCCTGAAAAACTTGTGGTTGACCAAGTGTTTCCCACTCACTGTCCCAGGACTGCTCCAGAACCACACGTACCTCTGGACCTTCAAGCATCCCCCATCTCCCCAGCTGCAGCAAGCGCTGTTGTCCAGTTTGTGCAAGTTTTTCCAGTGTCAGGAACTTTAACAGTGAATTGTGGTTTGTAATACAAGGGTTTGCGTTGTGCTGGCTCAGCTGTATCACATCATTGTCATACACATACATTGTCAGATACTCCTGGTTTGTCAGTTAGGGATATCCAGGTCCAGTTAGGGATATCCAGGTCTTGTCCCTGGTTTACCATTGCCAGATACCAAGATACCATCTATAGCTTTACTTTAAAACCATTTAGGACATTTAGCACACTCCAGCACACAAGCTAATTCCTATTATTTTGCCTGGCCACTGGAAAATAAAAGAGCAAATGAAAGACCAGTGAGAAAGGAGTTTCTCCTGAGGAGTGGGAGCCCTCTTGGATGCTCAGCTCCTCAGAGCCTTTGCCTTTATGATCAATACTGCTTTAGCCTCTCCTGAAATAAATCAGAGCAAACAATCTCCATTTCTGCCTGGTGTGGAGACCAGTTATTGCTGTAAGCACAGCAGGAACACAGAGGTCTTGCCAAGACACACTGTGAGTTTGGTGAAGGGGAAGTGAAGCCTGGCTGAGAGTGCGGGATGCTGTCTGGTACACAGGCAGCAAGACAGCTCTGCTGATGACTCCAGTCCCCTGTTTTGGCACACAGCCTACAGGTCAGTTCCTTCCCAGGCTCTGTTCTAAGAGGCTTTCCAAGGGTTTTGAGGCACCACAGAAAATGAAGGCAGTCTATCAGGTCTCTGTCATGGCTTGACATAGACACCCCTCTATGCCAACACACACAAGATGGTCAGACATGCTATCACCAGTGTCCTGTCCTTTGCATCCCATCAGTGACTATCAAAGCATGGGATCCTGGAAAGGAACTGTCCTGCAGAGCTCCATCACCGCTCCTTTCCCTCTACGATCACCTCCAGCGCTGCCAGGAGGAGCCTTCAAGTCAAGTGGCACAGATATGGCATGTCATTTGAAGACACAGCAGAAACACAGCTGATGCTTAGGTAACATGCCCAAACAGGAATGAGTGTGTGATGCCTAAAGAGGTTTCAAGGACTTTCTAACGCCACTTCTTACTGCTCAGATTCCAGGCTCTCCAAGCATTGGGCCTCCATGACCTGCTCATTGCCAGCCAGGAAGTGCTTCCACCTGGCATTGAGCTACTTCCCACTCCTGACCAGGAGCAGCAAATAGAAATGATGTGAGCATCTCTAGAGCAGAACTGATCCTGAAAGAGAACTCTGCCATCACCTCCTTGCCTGCCAAACATTGCTGTTGTCACCAGAAGTGACACTCTGCACCTGGGCACATCTGTGGTCTCAGAACCAAAAAATGCAGGCAGAACCACAGCTTGCTGGGCTTCCAGGCATCACCTCAATTGTGATGATCCATGGCACTGCTCTCTTTGTAGTTTTCCTTCCCTGTATCCTCTCCGTGCTTCTGAATCTTCTAGACTGACAGGTCTGAAGTGCATCCAACTGTTACAATCAAGAACTGAGAGTCTGGTTGATATATAAATGTGTAACTAAAAGGATTAAGGGCACCTTTCCCAAATACAAACAGAGACAACCAGTGAAGAACACCATCAAAAAGAACCTGCTTACAAGTCTGCAAAATAAATGGAGTTGCAAAAGCTTCTGCATTTACCTTCCCCAACCTACTCAAAGAGTTAACAACGCAAACCAGCCCTGCTGTAAACCTTTTTGTTAAAACTTACGTAAACTTTTCTTTTTTATAACCAAGCTTTACTTTTTCCACAGGGATGGACAGAGCTGGAGCTGGGAGATTCAAGTACACAACATGGATTGATTTTGCAATCAGTTATGTCTGACGATGGTAAATGTATATAGAGTGGGAAATAGCTGGCATCATGAAGTTTGAGCTGTGCTCCCTTATTCCCCTGTGGGTCAGTCCAAGCCTGCAGTGAAATCCCACAACCCAGAGATTTATTTCTTTTGGCATTAACGTTTTTATTGGTTTTCAAAAATAAAAAACCAGAAACAACCTACTCCTGGGGCACAAAAGCACCTACAGAAGATGCTGGTGCTTTTCACCCAGACAATATCATGTGTAAATTATCAGGCCAGAAATTTACACAATAAAGCGTGTCCATCTTCAAGAGACTGGCTGTTTGTCTGTCTCTCTTCAGAGCTGATACTGACAAAACAGAACAAAAGAGAAAGAAAAAGATCTCTTATTCTCTCTGAGAGTGTCATTATTCTTCAAAGGCAGGGAGGGACTGTGGAATTTTATCACAGCAAATGCACCACACTAAAATGAACACTCTTTCAGAAGAACAGCTCATCCAACAGAACATACTGTACATCTCAGCTGCAGCCAAACAATTCCAGCATCATTGAAGATCTTCAGGAACGCTGAATCCAATAAAGCCAAGGCAGGGATCTGGATTTTCACAGTAATCTTCCGTCAAGAGACAAAGAAAACCCCTTTAAAGTGCTGCTGCTTTTCTTTAAGTGTATTTTCATCTCCTGACAATGGTTTGCTTATTTAGTGTATCTAAAAGTGACCACTTGCATTACAAATCCCTTGCTGCTGCAGTCCAGCACCACCACGTTTGCTTACTACCATTTATTTTACAAAACCTTTCTTAGGAACATAATTTGCGACAGATGAGAGTTATTCCTCCTAGAATACTTCTAAAGCTGAAAAGCAAGTTCCAGTTTTACTCTTAAACAGAGTAAAAACTGGTGCTTCATTAAAAATTGTAGTACTGTTTCTTGGAATTATTACCTTCTGTTTCAAATTAGTTTGTCACAAACAGGGTCAGTCTGGGAACTGGCTGCGCTGCCCTCGGTGCTCTCTCCAGAGCCTCCTTCGGTGTGAGTCCAATTTGTGCTCCCCAAAGACTTGTTGAACGTGACCCAGAGTTTCCACGATTCAGGACCTGCAAGGATTGACTCACACGCTGTTTCAGCAAACTGGGGGTCAAACCAACTTCAGCAAACTGTTCACGTGCTAAAAGCTGAATAAACCTCTACTGCACATACAGTTTTCATCCATAGCCCTGCTCTATTTTTAACATAATTTTGACCTGTTGTGGACACTTCTGTAACTAAAAATTTGTTACTGTATCAGGCATTTCTCAAAGAAATATGTACACTGTTACTTTTAATCATACATACACTGACTTCTTTACTTCTTACAGGACTTGACCTCAGATTTTTTATTCAAAATTGGATGTACTTTCCTTAAAATAGTTTCTGCAGTAGGGAGCAGAAAGGGATGTTAACTTAAATTTCTTTACTATTGATTTGAAAGCTAGTGTTGCATTACTAGCTGAAAATAAAAAAAAAAAAAGAGGTAAATTGAGACACTGTGCAAAAATATTCTTGATTTTTTTAAAGCATTTTAGAATGTAAATTGTTCTCAACATTTAAAAAGATTCTCTGTTTTTTATATTTCTAAATGTTCTCCTACTAGTTTATATTCTGATATTGCTAAAGTGGTAATTTTTTAATTCTCTGTGGAGACACATTGATATATTTGTGCTGTTTAAATCAAAATATCTCTCTTTTATCGTGCTTATCACACAGAAATGGACACACCAACAGCTTCACTAACACATGAACACTGAAACACAAAATCAAATTCTGAGCTGGACCAAATCAAACCTGAATTGCTCCAGTGAGGCGACACATCCGCCCCCGCCATGAGCACCCACCACCTGAAAGCAGTGAGAACACCTGCCCTTCAGCTATGGACTGGATTTTGCCTTTGACCGAAGCCTTAAATACGGACTTGCCTCTGTCATAAATGTTCACAGGAACTTTGTTCATTGATTGAAGGCATCGTTGGCAGTGAAGCAACTTCCTTCTTTAGAGCCTGCATTGTCAGGTATTGGGGCTACTTACACCAGTGGAGTGAATACCACTTCAGTATCTTCAGGATTAACCCAAATGGTTTTGTTTGTTGACTACAATAATTATTTTAAGTTCAAATATGATTCCCTCCAGTGGTGGCATTAAAAAAGCCCATGTAATTTAGTTCATTATATATTTTAAGCTCAAAACAGGGAAAGAAACCCCTAATTTTACAGCCTTGATTTCATTAAAATTAGCTTTTTGACTGAACAAATTATAGGACAGATTATTTAAATCAAATTGCTCTGCTGTATTGAAAAAGTCATTTCCGCAGGAGCTGGTGTATTTGTGTCATGTTTTGAGATGCAACTTAATGGAAAGAATCTCGTAATTGTCTTTGACGGCTCTATAGTAATTGAAAAAATAGGGGATAGAGTTTAATCGCAAAGTGTTATGTATGCTCTACTTCTAAACACTTATTCATTATTCTCCCGCTGGTTTACTGACTAATTATAAATTCTAGGCCCTTTAGAAAGCCTAGAGCACTCATTGCCTCTAATGAGGCCTAACCCATTATCTCCCTGTTCTGCACTGCATTTATCCAAGGGCGGGTTATGTCCAAAGCAGCCTTGGCTTTCCCTGGCTCCACAGTGACATGTTTCCTCGCTTCCCTTGGGTGCGTCCCGGCATCTGGCCACAGGATGAGGTGGATCAGGAAATGGCCTGTTGTAATAAAAACCATCAGTGCCCTGACACAGCCCATCTGAAGCAGACATTATGGGCTCCGGCAGGGACACAGGCCAGGGAACAGCATTCCCGCACAGTTAGCGGATGGTGGCACTGCCCGGTAGCGAAACAGAACCACAGTCACAGAATATTCATGGTTGGAAGGGACCTTTGAGATCATCTAGTCCAACCACAAAAAAAAAAAAAAAAGAAGAAAGAAAAAAACCAAAACAAAAACAAAAAAACAAAACCACACCACCCACAAACAGACACAAACCAACAGACCAGCAAGCCCTGAAGTTCCACATCTACACGTTTCTTAAATCCCTCCACGGATGACGAGTCCACCACCTCCCTGGGCAGGCTGTTCCAGTGCCTGACTCCCAATAAAATAATTCTTCCCAATACCTAATCTAATCCTCCCCTGCTGAAACTTCAGACCATTTCCTCTGCTCCTGTCATTTATTCCCCCGGGGAGAAGAGGCCAACACCCATCGCTCTACAACCTCCTTTCAGGGTGCTGTAGAGGGCAGTGAGGTCCCCCCTCACCCTCCTCTTCTCCAAACTAAACATGCCCGGCCCTCAGAGCCACGGCTCCTCCTCAGTATCCTCTCTGGCGCCCATGGGCCACGGTGCCATGGACAGCCGTGCCGAGTTTCTCCTCAGCCTCTTGCCCAGACGGCCATGGACCAGCCCTCCCGTCTGGCCGGGCGGCCGAGGTGCCGCTGCTCTCCGTCAGCAGCGGGCCGGGCTGGCGGCCCGTTGCCGTGGCATCCCGCGCGCTCTCTGCTCCTCGAGTGCGCATGCGCCAGCGGCCACACCTCGCGCATATGCGGGCGCCCCCTCAGCCGCGGCCGCGCATGGGCAGTGGCTGCCGGGGCTCTGTCAGCCGGGCTCGTTGGTGGCGCCGCGCTCTCTCCCTCCTTTTCTCCCGCCCGGCCATGTCGTACGGCCCGCTGGACCCCCTCCGCCCCGGGGCGCCGCCCCCGCCGCGGGACTTCGGCGGCATTATCCAGACATGCAGCACCAACGTCCAGCGCATCGCACAGTACAGTGAGTGCGCCCGAGCTCGGGGGGTGGGAGCCGGCCCGGCCCGGCGGCGGCCTGTGAGGAGAGCGGGGAGGGTCGCGCTGCGGGGTCCAGGAGGCGACGGAGGGAGCGCTCTCTGGGGTTTCCAGAGCCCCCGCCAGGTCGAGCCGAGGCCTGGCCGAGGCACCGGGGCCTCACTGACCCGTGTTCGCGGGCACGCCCCAGCCGGTGCTGAGCTTCCTCCTCCGGCCCCTGTCGTTAACAGCTCGGGGCTGCCCGCCGGGCCGAGTACGCGCCGCTGTCAGTTTGGATGCGGTGTTTATGTCACTTTTACCAAGCTGGGCGCCTCCCCGGCAGCGCCGAAGCCCTCTGTCACCCTGGCAAGAGCCTGGCTTCTCGTTGGCCCTGCGAGCCCTCGGCGAGATGCGGACGCAGGGAGCCAAGGGCTGTCACCCCGCCCGGGCCGGGAGAGGCTGCTGTTGCAGGGGTTTCTGAAGGCTGGTGTTAACTTGCCTGTGTCCTCTGAAGTGTGCTGGCAGAGTCCTGCAGGGAGGCCTTCTGCTGCTGTCATTAAGTAAATGGTGTTGCAGTTTCTTGGTCATATAGTTGTCATTAGAGAAAGTTATCAGTATCTGAAGCTAATTATTGAAATGGTCTAGTGGGAGATGTCCCTGCCCATGGCAGGGGGGTTGGAACTAGATGATCTTTAAGATCCCTTCCAACTCTAACTGTTCTATGATTCTAAATCCTAGTATTGAACTGCTATAATACTGCTTACTTAAAGAGTCCTTGATAGAACCCCTTCCTAAGGATGCTGCCTTTGCTAAAAAAAGGCATTGATTGTCCATGTACCCATGTGATTTTTTATGGGCAAGAACAGTTGAATGTGGTTGTTCCTCTGAAAGTTGGTGACTTCTCCAATTAAATTATACAAAGCTATTAATAATGTTCAAGCTGCTTTGCTTTTGCTCAGTCATGTTTACCTCTTCTTGGTATAGGCATGGCTGCTTGTTGAATTGTTTCAAAGTTCACCAAATAACATGGGGTGTCTGGCTTGTATCCCTTTTTTTCTTTTTCTTTTTTTTTTTTTTCTGTCCGCCCCCTTCCCTTTCATGAGCTGTCTCACTGTCAGCCTCCCCTCTGAAGTAATTCAGCTTCTCTTCCTCATAGGACAGGCTTTTACTGTCTCATGACCAGCAGCCATCCTATCTCTGTGCGCTGCCTATCTAAATTGATACAAATAGCTTTACAGTTTTTAGCACGGTGGGTGGGAACACACAGAACATCTGACTTAACGTTATGGTAATTATCTTTATTACATATTTTATAAAAGCTTTCTATTCAAGCCTAGCAGGAGAAGAGATACTGAAGCCTTAAGCCTGTCTTCATTTCCCCTTTCATTCACTGTAGGGCAAGCAGTGCACACAACTGACTATTTTTCACTCCTTTGCTAACTCTGTACAGTTAGCATGTCACACAGAATGTATACTAGTGACCCGAGCTTGCAAAACTGTTGCTTGCAAGATTGTTACATGACCTAAGCATCTAGAGTGGAGATTGAAATGTTTTAAGCAGTCTTAAGTGTAAAATAGTCAATATGTCAGGCTTTACAGCCTGAAATAAAAAGGCTTTGGAGACAGAAAGGTTTTGACTGAGCGGGCTCTCTATGTTGATGCCCAGTATCTAAAGAATAAAAGCAAAGGGCTCCAGCCCCTTCCTTTGGCCTCCCAGATACTTTGCTCCCATTTTTTGTAGACTCTGTGTGTTGCAGTTGGCCGAGATAAACTAAACATAGCAAACTGTTGAACATGTTCAGACTAGGACAAAAAGCACACCGCCTATGTGGAAATAAGACTTGTACAAGAATCTCCCCCAATGGAGGAAAAAAAGAATACATCACAGAGTATCCAGACATCATAGCACTAATGCCATTTGCAAAGTCCTTGAAATCCTCACAGAGTATAGTCTGTGTGCCATTTTTCAGTTTGACTTGACTGTGACCTTTTCTGACCTTCCTGTGGCTGACAGAGCTGTGAAATACATGCAGTCAGGCTTGCTAGAAGCCATGTCCAGCTCAGTAGAGTTGTACAAACTCCTCACTGGATGAGCTAGTAGAAGTCTAGCATTCCCGGTGAGAATACTCCTGCTGGATGCAAAAGCTAGAACACTTGCCTAATTGCTTAGTAAATCATATTATAGCCTTAGCTGAGCTGCCAATTTTATAAGCCATGGGATGTCACTTTAAAAGAAGTGGCCTTCGTAGTAATCTGATGTTCCTTCAGCAACACTTTTAATCAACTGACGTGGTGCTCCAGAAATTACACCAGAAATTACACCAGAAATTACACCAGAAATTACACCAGAAATTACACCAGCAGGACTGCACTGAATTGGAAGTAGCTATTTTTAAACTCATGGGGTATTTCAGCTCTGTACAGGTGCATATTTTGATCCTCCTTGGTCTTGCCTCTCTCAGTGCTTGATGGGATAGTATATGATGTCCTGATCGATTAGAGCTGATCAAACATTGTAGTGATGGCACACCCAGCATCTTTAGTAATGCTAAAAATTGTTCATCTGCAGAATAAAGTGGATCAGCTTGCTGATCTGTCAAAAAATAATCTTTTAAGGTTGAGGGAGTGGAGAGAGAAGATGGTACTTGCTTTTCAGGTGGGTTAAATTTTGATGTGATCGTGTCGTTGCATGATCTCTAGTGCCTACACAAGAAAAATAGTAGAAAAACATAAGAGATAGTGGATAAAGAGGGCTAGGATATCTCTTCTTGCTACAAACTGATTTCAAACTGATGCAAACTAACCGTGAAGTGCACCATTGCTATCTGCTGTTCTTGAAAGGCTGGGCCAGTATTGTGAAAAGTTTAGGCTGTCATGAGTAGAAAAATTCAGATTTTTATTTTTTAACTGATAGCATCCCTTGGCATTTTCTTTTTTTTTTTTTTAACAGACTACTAATAATTTAAATCACTTTAGTATATGTAAAAGTGCAACACAGAACAGTAAAGTTGTTCTGCAGCAGTGATAGCCTAAAATACAGCAATAGCAAGACTGATAGAAACAAACAGCTATGTTACTTGGTTTAGGAAGGGTGAGGAAGAGGAATGCACAAGCTTTTAGCTCCACAGACTTGTCTTCAGGGTATGTGTGCCTTACTATCCCTTTCTTATCTGAAAGTTAGTATGTTAGGCTGGATCATGTCTAAATGGTGACATTTAAAACATACTTTGCGTTTAAAGCAAAGAATGTAAGTGTTGTCTTACCAGATTGGGTTAAGTCAAACATTGAGAGAAATCCTTTGGGGGAAGTAAGAAGAATACATTCAGGAAGGAATAAATAGAACTCGTCTTACTAACTGCTCTTGTGATCTCTTTATCTTCAGCTGCTCAAATAAAGAATTTGATGAGCCAGCTGGGAACCAAGCAGGATTCCAGCAAGCTTCAGGAAAACTTGTAAGTATTAAATGAGGTAATGCTTGTATAGGATCTCTTTCACTTCTGTTTATATTCTTAGAGGAACTGGGTTGCTTGCTTTGGGGAGGTGCTTTAGTTAATAAATTTAATATAGAGCTATAAAGCAAAAATGACTACTGCTTTAAGTAATTCAGTGGATGAATTAAAGTGTTTCTGCAGGGTTCTGGAGAAGCCATTCAAAATTCACTAGTTAGAGTAGCTTCACCTGTGCTTTAGAAGAAATGAATGCTGTACCTGGTATTTGGTCCTTACATAAGAGAAATAAGATTAAACAGCAAAGACAGCCCATAATTGATGCAACTGATGCAATTTATGTAGTACAGATGGATTTAGGCACTGGAAAGATTAGCGATCCTGTATGGCAGTCAAAATGCCAAACATAATTTCAGAAGAATAAGATGCCGATGGGGAACAACATAGAAATGACTTAAACAGGCATAGTCCAAACTGACTCCTAGAGAGACCGAGCAGGGAGTCTGTATGTCTGTGCATCTTTTACTTGTAAAGTAAGTTATGAGGAAAAATAATTTCTGGAGTTGTAAAAGAAAACATGAAAGTAAGTTCTTCCATTATCTCTTCATGTGACTGTACCTTGAATCTCTTAATATACAACATGCTTGGTTTTTATAATTGCTGATTTTTTTTATAAGTTCATAACTTTTAGTGATAGCTACATACACTACATTTGAAGGATGAGATCAGAGCCCAGCTGGGAAAGGAATTTGTTTGCCTGAGTTGCTCAGTTGACTTGATCTGTAATTAATCAGTAGATAAAGAACTAATCGCTGGTGAGCAAACAAATGTCTTTCCATTTAATTTCATTATAGAAATGGCCTTCCTCTTTATGGTGAGAGTGTTTGCACTGCACAGATTCTCAGCTGCCATACAAATTTAATACAAAAATGCATGTGTGGTTTATTCAACTCACATATTGCAGGTCAACTTAGACAATAATGCAGGCTGAATATTTTGATTTGTGTATGTATTGGGCTGAATGAGTGACTTTCACTTAAGCATCTTGTATCCATTGAATGCCAAAAAAAAATTTGTTCTTGTTTTAGTATGTTATATCTTCCTGGTATACATTATTAGGTTTTGTGCATATGGCTGCAAAATAAAACTTGCAGATCTGTTCTCTGTGAAGCATAAGCGTTTTTTCTAATAAACTGCATCTTTGAGGTGATTTCATTATGTGAAGTTCCATGGAACTAATGTCTTTCCGCATTGTGGTACTAATGAAGGTGCAGCTGCACTAGATTCTTCACAACAATAGCTTTAAATTGTAATGTTGTTGGAAAACATAAAGACTCAGGGGAAAGTCTTGCATTTCCCAAAGTAGAAGCTGGATTATTCCTTTCACTGACCATTGATTGTTCACAAAAATGTAAGAATTTAATGTCTCTGGGTCTCTGTAATTTGATCAAATGTACATTTAACCAATGGAGTTGGTGGTTGTCAAATGAACAGTTAGTTACTAATTGGTGGTACAAGGAATTTACCCTAAAAGAGTGATTATGTTCACTGAATAGAGTTGTCTTTCCCTTGAATTTCTTTCTTTTGCCATTAGAGAAAAATATCTTTTTAAAACTACTGAATTATAGTAGTTAGCAGGGAGCAAAGGGAACCTCTTTGAATCTTTTTTTTTTTTTAAATGTAGTCCAGAGTCAGGTTGATGGTAAAAGCAAAAAGTACATCTTTTTCCATTAGGGTGAAAAAACCCCACACCATAAAGGTGTGTGATCTTGGAACCCCTACTTGGTCATTGTTTTGAATGCTCAAAATAAGCATTGAAATGCTCAGAGACCGCTTTTTAGGTAGAAGCTTGTGTAACTGCTTTTGAACTGTCATTTCAGACAACAGCTACAGCATTCTGCAAACCGCCTTGCCAAAGAGACCAATGAATATCTAAAGGAGTTGGGGTCTCTACCACTTCCTCTATCTGCTTCTGAACAGGTAAGCACATAGAATTTGTCTGGATGTATTTTTTTTTTTTTAATCATTCATTTTGTGAAACTAGCTTAGACCACAGGCTCACAAAGCTTGAACTGGCACAGCTGTAGAGAGAGCAGCCTTTTGCAATGGAGAATGTTGTTGAAGTAGGGAACCACATTAAACTGGCTGCTTATATGACATTGGGAAAACAATGTTTCCCAGTAGCAAATAGGTCTAAAACTTACTTGCATGAGAATAAGAAGCCCTAAATGTTCGAGGAGGGCTGAGGATGCAATTCTGTTTTTCTGAGTAAATATCTGAAAAATAGTCTTATTTACAAAGTGCTGGTGATGCAAGGCAGTGTTTTAGGATAAGAATTCATAGGAAACTGCATGTCAGAATGAAATGTGATCAAATCAAAAACCCTGGCATGTGATTTATTAGCAGTGGGGAAATCTAACTTGCTCATATTTGAATAAAGCAAAATAAAGTGAGGCGATGATTATGACTTTATCTCTTGCCAGGAGTCCTTCGAGTTCCCCCTCCCTATGGGCGAGGGAAGGGACAGTCCTCTGCTGTTGGTGTTTTCTTGCTCTACTTAAAATCGTTACCACAACATTGATGGATCTGCTTTTGTGATACTGTTGTGGCATGGTCTGTGGGTATGGGTTAGCAGATGTTGTCTTCATCTAATTCTGTATTTAAATACAGAATAGGTTTATATGTCAGTTGTAGGCATGGCCACATTTTGCTTGTTTGTTCAGCAAATATTTTTCAGTTTATCTCTGTCTGGTGAACAAAGTGCTGAGGGTCTCCTCTGGCAGAGGGTTGTTGTTTCCAGATGGCTCAGATGGAAGCGGCAGTGTATTATGAGGCTGCAGTAATTTATAGAAAAAAATTAATTGAAAACATTTATTTCCTTGAAATGACTATTGAATTGATACAAACTCATTGAAGGATTACAATACTGGAAACCCTGCAATTTGAGACAGCTGTTGCGAATCTCTCTAATGGAAAACGTAAGAACTGACTAGAGTATTGAGTGTCCTTGGGACAAACTTTTTCACAACTTCTTGTTTCCCATAGCTGGGATGTCACAATACTGAAAGGAGACATTCTGTGGAGGCTAAATAAGTTGATACTCTAAAATGAGGATGACAAGGAATATTACAACTGATGTATCTGGAAAAAAGATAAACTGAAATTATTATCATGATGAAGGATATTCTCTGAAACAGCGGACTTGTAGTGTGGCGTAGCTGGGAGAGACGACTTGTGAAACTGGGGTAATGGGTGTTGCCATTAGTTCTGGAAGTGTGTTGCTTCCTATATTTGTAAGAAAGAGTGTTGTATTATCAGGACAAGAGAAAATCAAGAACTACCAGGGTGGCCAAGTAGAGGAATGGAGAGTAAAGGCATTTTAGGTATCCAAAAGGTATGTAATTAAATGTGGTAGAGCACTGGAATTTGAATAAGAGTAATGGTGTAGAAGATCTCTCTATTTCATGCTTAAAAGTAGATTGAAATTAGAGAACCTCATTGCACAAAATTGTTATGCAGTAGGTGAGGCATAGAGCACTTGGTATAACAAATTAAAATATGGTGGGCTTTTTGTTCTCTCCCTAGAATCTCTCCTAGAATGCTGGAACCAAAAGATCACTTGAATGCCAGCATTCGTTGTTGTTGTATTATGATGACGAGTTTTTCAAGAGTCTGACAGTTACATTATCATAAATGGGAATGTCTGAACACCTGTTTGTTTCAACTGTTTAGCGCCAACAGAGGCTTCAGAAAGAACGTTTAATGAATGACTTCTCCACAGCCTTAAATAACTTCCAGGCAATACAGAGGCGAGTGTCAGAGAAGGAAAAAGAGACTGTAGCAAGGGCAAGAGCTGGCTCCCGTATCTCTGTAAGTATTTATAAGAATTTTATATTGATATAGTGAACTACAAAGCTTTTGAGAGATCTTGTACTTGCCTACCAACTTTATAGCTGTCTGTTGGCACGTTACTGAGTGCGGATGAGGTCTTGGTGCATTATTTTTGTCATTCCAGATGTTGTAAGTAGGCCTCATTTCAGTGTGTTCCTCATCAGTGTAAGTAGAGGAGGGAAGGAATCATCATAGCTGCAAATGTTGCCAAGGACGAGATGGGGAGTTAAAGTATAGTTAATAGCAAAGTACTGAAGGCTGCCCTTTGCTTGACGTCAGCCCTAGGCTATAAAATTTAAGAGGTCAGTTGGAAGCTTAACACACCTTAAATTATGTCTTAAATCTCTCACTATGTTTCTTTATTTTCATATAGCTTCTGTCCTGCTAATATTTCCGATGTACCTTCAAACCTTCTTCCTATAACATTTTGACAAACCCCTGTGGCTACTAAGAATTCATAATAAAAAGGCAGGTGAAAGCATTTTTCCCCCCTTGCCTTAGGTCTTTATGTTAATTATGCATTTTTAATTTCTACAAGGGAACACACTTATCCATTTGATTATGCTCTAAATTTTTTGCTATATGATGAGAGAAGTGACAAACAAATCTAAACCTTTCTATAAAACAATAACAGCTAATCTTAGTAAACAGACTAACTGATTTTGATCACTCTGTCTCTGATTTGTGGAGACACCCTGAATCTAAAAATTATATCTAAAGATTTCTCTAAATCTAATCTTAATTAGCTGAAATTAAATCTGAAAGCTGAAGTTGACACTGACATATTCAAAGAACTCTCTGGACAGTATATGCCTTTGTGTTCAAGATACTCCTGTTGATTTTGTGAGTGGTCCTGGTAGTCTGTGAGACTAATAACTCATTTATCTCTTCTAGGCTGATGAGCGGTTCAGAGAAGAACAGCTTGTTTCATTTGATAGGTAACTGCTTCTTGTACTCTTGATGTTATACTTTTAACTATGTATAACTGAAGTTTTTATGGCAAGATACGTTATTGTAACTTGGGCCAGGCTCTGCTATCTGAATGCAAAGCAAAAAGATTTGAAATGCAATCATTACAGTACTTGTAATATACAATGTAAAAAATTAACTGCATATGAGGGTATTTTATCCTCCTTAAATGCAAGTTGTGTGATTACTACCCTGAGGAACAGGAGAGTCTCTAGTATGTGCCACTTGGAGTTCCTGGTTTTCTGGGCTGTAAGATTACCAGACAGGGCTTCCCTCACTGTGACTCTTTCCACAAAGTGCTGTCTATTTTTTTCACGGGCCTGGGTGTTCTCTAGCAGCCCAGTTGGAGCTTTTGCAGCATTACTGCCTTAAATTCAGAAGTCCTGGATGCTGTGCACTTGCAAACTAATCCTAGAATGTGTGCAACAAGACAGCATTACTGTCCCGTCAGATAGTTCTGTCGGTTCTGCAGTAAGTGTGCCTGCACAGTAGGTAGGTTTGTAAAATGTTACATAAACTCTACAGTGTGGTAAAGAGAACTCAAGACACCTCAGAAGCATGTGTGATTACCGTGTCTGTTTCTGCTGTATGTATGGTTGATAGAAGTGGGATGAAATTTGTTGGCCATATCTATATAAATCCTTTAACTTATCTAAATTAAGAGACCTAGCTTAGAGGTCCCATCTACGCATCTTCCCTCCCTTCCCTCTGCTTCATCTGAGCAGCTGCTTGGTGTGTGTCTCCTTCATTACCCCTGTGTTCTCACTCACTGAGTCGGGACTGAAAGCCCCATCCTGCTCAGTTAACAGGGGTGCTGCGATGGGTCTAACACCTTGCTTGCTAAGGCAGGGGAGCCAGCCAGATACCTGCTCACACTGAGGCACTGAGCTTGGTGAGAGACCTTGGTACACAGCAGCTGCTCCACATTCAAAGTTGGTCTTGTGTGCTGCGTGTCAGGAACTTCTGCCTTAAATATCTGAAAATGCTACTGTCAGGTTAGAGCTGAATTGCTGAATGGGTCAGCTGTCTCTGACCTGCTCATGTAGTTTATCTTCATTTCTTTTGACACTTAAGTTTAAAACTTACTATTTAGTATTGTATTGACACTGGAGTGTTACAGTGCTTTCCAGCACGTTTTTCTTCGTTGAGAAGAGGGAGATGCTGCCCTTGAAGAACTTTCTATGCTGAACATATAGATGGCCTTGTGTTATAGGTACTGTCTTTGCTATAATAGGTGTAAATTGTGCAGCAGTTATGAAATACCAGCTCATCGGGAGAGAGGTAGATTGAGAAGCAGAGTTATCTGGTTTTTAATATCTCTTTTGGTGTGTGATTTATCTTTAAGTTCTTATAGAATAACAAAATACTAAAACACTTTATTCTTATCTCCAATACCAGATAGTAAGAGCAAATTTTTGAATCCAGATCCTTGTCAGGTGGTTTTTTTTTGTTGTGATAATCTTGTGCTTGCAGGCTCAATCCAAACTTTTACTTCATGCCTCCCTTTTTTCAGGTACAGATGTTTAAAAACAAACAAACAACAAAAAAAACCAACCCAAAACCCCATAAAAAAACCACCACAAAACCAAAGCTGAAATAAAGAGGTTTATTCTATAATGCTCTAGGTAACTGTCACACCCTAGAAAAGAGTATGCTGTGCATGTAACTTTTTCCAGTATCTTCATTTAACTAATATGTCAATTTTTTCAGTTTTTCCAATTTGTAACTGTTGTCAGAAATCAGTCCTGCCTCTGTGTGCAGGAAGCTGGGGGTTGTCCTGTAGGAAGTTTTTCAACTTTAACTAACTCACTGCTGCTTTGCTGTAACTGAGATGTGGGAGTACCTATACTCAGAGAAGGAGTTGTATTTTCTTTCCATCTCTTTTCAGTGGTGAAGATTGGAATCAAATGCAGTCTCAGGAAGAAGATGTGGCAATAACTGAACAGGACCTTGAACTCATTAAAGAAAGAGAAACAGCAATCAGGCAATTAGAGGTGACCAGTAGATCCTGCACAGTTAACAATATTGGGAGATAAACCAAAGAAATCATGCGGTGCTAACTAATGGGATGGGCTGAGGAGATCTGAAGGTGGAGGCAAAAAGTTCCTTGTAGAGAGAATTGATGCCAAGATCAGTCTCCCTGCTCCAGTTGAAGGACACTAGGTATATTTTTCTTCAGTGTTGGCTGGTGGTCCTTCAGAGATAGTAGGAGCAACTCATGTTACAATGTTCATCTCTATTCCATACTATGTTAATTGTTAGTGTGTTGAAACAAATATTGCATAGCAGAAATATTGCAGGCTCCTGTGTTAAACCCAAGTCCCATAGATGGTAGCTTCAAATCACCTCAGTCAGTGAATGATGGTGTCTATTCTGATGGTTTGAGTAATGGTCAGAACAGGCACTAAGAATGAGAAAAATTGTAACCAATATTTGTTACAACTTGTCAAACTGTTGTCTTCAGGCAGACATTTTGGATGTCAATCAGATATTTAAGGATTTAGCCATGATGATTCATGACCAAGGAGATATGATTGGTAAGTGGGTTTGGATAATAGGAAGTTTCTTCTTAGTTCAATTACATGTTTTCATGGAATGGTTTGGGTTGGAAAGGACCTTAAAGACCATCCCATCCCACCCCCTGCCCTGGGCAGGGACACCTACCACCAGACCAGGTTGCTCAAAGCCCCCTCCAACCTGGCCCTGAACCCCTCCAGGGATGGGGCATCCACAGCTTCTCTGGCCAACCTGGGCCAGGCTCTCACCACCCTCACACCAAACAAGTTCTTCCCCACATCTCAGCTC
>JAOQGH010000009.1:7608958-7650779 GCA_025769975.1 Gallinago jamesoni
CCCCAACTCTCTCAGCCCCCCCTCCCAGCAGAGGGGCTCCAGCCCTCCCAGCATCTCTGTGGCCTCCTCTGGCCCCATTCCAACAGGTCCATGTTGGTGGCCCCAGAGCTGGAAGCAGCACTGGGGGGGAGGGGGTATCTGCAGAGCAGAGGGACAGAACTCCCCCCACCATGATGGCCATGCTGCTGGGGATGCAGCCCAGGGTGCGGGGGGGTTCTGGGCTGCCAGCGCATATTGCCAGGGGGTGTTTGTGAACAAGAAGCTCCATACGCCCGAGTCCTTCTCAGGGCTGCTCTCCGGCCATTCTCCAACCAGCCTGAACTTGGGCTTGGGATTGCCCTGACCCAGGTACAGGACCTTGCACTTGGCCTGGTTGAATTTCATGGATTCACACGGGCCTACTTATCCTACTTCTTCTGGATGGCATCCCTTCCCTCCAGCATGTCAACCATGCCACACAGCTTGGTGTTGTTGGCAAATTTTTTTTTGTCTACGAGGATTAAATTTTCCAGTATTTTGTATAAAAGTATTGCATTTCTGATTATTTTTTTTAAAGACTGAAATTCTGAAATACTTTACAATGAGTTCTTTTTTTTTCTTCCCCACAGATAGCATAGAGGCAAATGTGGAAAGTGCAGAAGTCCATGTGGAAAGAGCCAGTGAGCAGTTACAGAGAGCTGCCTATTATCAGGTAAATTCTGTATGCTTGCGTTATTGTCAATGCATGAATGGAACAGGCATAGCAAGAAGAAATTCTCATGTTGTATCCATCTTGTAAACCTATCAGCCAAGACACTGATGTCCAAAAATCCTTGCCCAGACTCGGGAAACTTCTAGTGACCAAGATTTGCAGCCACCCTTCTGTCTAACCGCTGAGTTCCCGTCCCGTAGTCTGTCCTCTCTGTCCCACCAAATATCTTGCAGTGGTTCTCACTGCTGCTTAAATCTCCTTTGGGTGCAATATTCAATGTTTTCTGTAGGCTCCTTTCATCATTATCATCCCTGTAGGTGCAGTTCCTGTGAAGGAACAAGGGTTCTGTCCCATCAATCTCATATAGGGTTTTACTGCTGGGACTTAAGGCTTCCCCACAAGATAAATATTTGGGCTACTAGGAGGCACTAAAACTCCCATGTTAACATAAGGAAGGAGGAAGTAGCTTTTTCGCATCTGGCCACATTTAGTAGTATTCTCTCTCCATGACTTCCTATATAAAGTTTTGAGGTATATTATAAATATGCGCTTGGGAGCTATTGGACATGTATTGGATGTGTTTTTCTGGATGGAGAAGGAAGTGTTTATATATAACTATCCTCAAATCCTTAGATACTAAGTTAAAAATATTTGGTGTATATGGGCAGACTGTAGTTTCCTGTGATGAATGAAGTGATCAGAGCTGTAAAATCCAAGTACAGTAACTGTATGTGAAATCATCTAAAGTATAGAAATGCAATACTATTTCCACACCAACTCCAAGTGGCCAAGGGGAGATCGTATCAGAGACCTGCTGGCAGTTTTATTAGTCTTACCTGGAAAAGTTAAAAGGCTAGAGATATTTGGCTTTCCTTTGAAGCTGTGGTGGTGTCTGTTAGGATGAAAAGCATGTGGTAGGTGTTGTCAAGTTGAAGTAAAGCTTGCATTTTCCTTAAGAGTAGTAAAGCTTGTCATGTTTTGACTTAACTGTATCTCTTGGACCACTGTGCTTCTACCTAAAACTAAAAACATTTATCTGTAGGATCATGCAGTTTAAGGAACACATAGAAGCGTTCAGGCTACACTAGTTACTTCTCTTGAATAATTATTGATACCAAGTGCTCTTGTTTGCCTGAGTTAGTAATATTAACTGGTAGACTTGCTCATTCATTTTGTCATGTTCCTGGTGTCAGTGGCTTTTTTTTCTTCTTTTATTAGAAGAAATCACGTAAGAAGATCTGTATCCTGCTGCTTGGTCTTGCTGTGGCCTCTATAATCATAGGATTACTTATCTGGCGGACAACATAATGAATCTTCACATGGAACCTAGTCTCATTGCTGAATTTTTTTTCCTCGGAGCGAACAGGCTGACTAGTCTCGGAAATGGATTGACCACCCTGAGAGAGCACAAGCTGGAACTACTTCTAGTAGTAGATATTAGCAACTAATGTGCAGATAACTAGTATTTGGAATTAGTGAACCATGGAGACAGTATTTATGAGTTTATACACAAATTATATTGTTTTATGTAACAAAAATATTGTGGTTTTGCTTTCTGTAATGTATTATTCCCAATCCCAACTGTATGCTGAAGTGTGATCAATAATTGGAGATGTCTTGGTTTTGAGAAGTGGCACGATTTTAACTTTATATGTATAGGTGACTTCGTTGGACTGGAATAAGAATGACATTCACAGAGGGCACAACACTGACATTACCTTAATCCAGCAGTTTCTGAAGTCTCCAGTGCCTGCCCCATGGTTTTGTTAGTCTCCAAGTGGCTGTGGCTTTCTCTTGAAGAGAAAGATGTTACAGATTTGAAAAACAGGGAGAAGTATGCATGGATGAGAGCTGGAACCACAGTTGAGCCTTGAGACTTGTAACTGCATTTAATATTCTGAGTGTGGTTGGGGTTGTTTTTTTCCAAAATGCATCATTTGAGGACAGGACGTTCTTTGACTTCTAATCTAACATTTCCTTAGATAAACTAGCTGATGGTTTATTATTGCACAAATAAATCTCTTCCAATGATGACTCTCAAGCACTAGAAATAGAGTTTAGCTGCTTGCTCCTGTTTTGAGAAGCTTCCAGGGAGAAAATAACACAAAGATGAGGAAGTGGGCACCCAAGTTTACAAGCTAGCAAGACTGATGAGCAGTAGCTGAAATCTTGCTTCTGAAGAAGTACTCTTAAAGCTCACTTGTAGTGTACTAGTAAATGTTGTGTGTGGCTTGTTGAACATCTGATGTTTTCCATTATTTATGAAACAGAAAGTGCAAAAACTGGCAGAGTGAAGTGGTAGGTTTCTCAGACCGAGGATGTGTGTGCAAATGATGATGGTTACATCGGTGGTTCCAACTGTCTTGCTGATGGAGCTGGACAGAACGCAGCAGCCACTCCCTGCTTTGATGTAGCTCTGAACTGACACACACTGAGGGAACAGTAATCTGTCCAAAGCCCAACAGAGTGTGGTAAATGCAGCATACTGACCCATTTTGTATTTAATCCTTATACCATGTCTCCTGTATAATAAAGTAAATGTGAAAGCTGGGAAGGGAATGTGTTCTCCCAATTGCACAGTGGTTTGCACTATTGCGCCATCATTCCTTCTAACAACCATCAATAAACACTTTTAAAAGCATCTGTCAGAGCTTCTTTCTTTTGCAGTTTAGGCAGTGGTGTGGGTATGTTAGCAGTTCCCTCTAAGCAGGGTAGAAGACATGGTATCAGCAACAGCAATGTTTCCTTCAGCTTTTGTTCTGTGACCCCCCATTCTTAAAAATGGAGCTAGTTGGCAACACTGAATGACTTCCCCATGGATATACACAAAACTCCTGTGTGGGGCCCTGTACAATAGCTGGGTCAACTCTATTTGCCTGCTTCAAGTCTTTGCTGAGCCCGTACCGTAAAATTTGGGAAGGGAGCTGTGTGTTGTTCTGTTCCTTATTTAAAATATTCCTAAAGTCTGCTGCTTTGTGCACTGCCTGCTGCAGGGATGTCACATCTCCATATGGAAATGTAAGCACTTAAACCGCTGCCTGGGTGTGTTATTTGTGTGATCCATCGTGGTTGGGTCCTTCGGGAGCTGGATTTGAGACCACCAGCCCAGCTCTCTGGGGTCTGGATTGCTGCAAGTGCTTGGCCCTTTCTCCTCTTTCTTTACACCACTGAACTTACTGGCTGAGCTGCTGCAGCCTTGACTGCAAGCTGAGGGTGAGAAGTCACCGTTGGAACCTCTTGTGACTGTCGGTGCGGTGTTCAGGCACAGGGTGTTCCTGGCTCCCGGGTGGGTTCTGTGCTGTAGGAGATTTGTAGGGCTACAGAGATAATGAGGGGCTTGGAGCATTTTTGGGCTTTTAGGAGATAAGGCTGAGGGACTTGGGTCTGGAGAAGACTGAGGGGGGATCTGATCAATGCTTATAAATATTTAAAGGGTGGGTGTCAGGAGGATGGGGTCAGTCTTTTTTCAGTGGTGCCCAGGGACAGGACAAGAGGAAATGGGCACAAACTTGGATATAAGAAGTTCCACCTAAACATGAGGAGGAACTTTCCTGTGAGGGTGTCAGAGCCCTGGAACAGGCTGCCCAGGGAGGTGGTGGGATCTCCTTCTCTGGAGACATTCAAACCCACCTGGACACGATCCTGTGCAACCTGCTGTGGGTGGACCTGCTCTGGCAGGGGGTTGGACTGGGTGATCTCCAGAGGTCCCTTCCAGCCCCTGTGATTCTGTGAGATGCCGGGGCCCGGCCGAGGGCTGCCCTGCCCGTGGCGGGAGGTCCCGCGCTCTCAGGGGGACGGGCTAAGGGGCGGCCGCTCCCGGGAGCTGCGGCTCTCGCGGAGGGGAGAGGAGAAATGTGGGTTTCCCTCACACAGGCCCAGTTATCACACAGCGTTACCCACCATTTCACCGGGCGTCTCCCTGCTGCTCCGCGGAGAGTTGCGATGCTAAAACGGGGGTTTGAGAGCCCGTATTGGGAGGGCTGGATGCGTCTCGGTCGCTTTGAATCGACCCTCCCTGTCAGCACGTCCCTGCCCCGCCAGAGAGGCAGGCGCCGACCGCAGGGTCGAAGGGGCCCGGCGTGGCAGCAAACGGGGCCGGTGTCGCTCCCTTCAGACCTGGCTCCGCGTCCCGCCCGGCCCCGGGCTCCCGGCCACCGCCCCCCGTTCCGCCCCGCCGCGCGGAGCACGCTGGGATCGCCCCCCGCGCCGGTCCGCCACCTTCCCATCCTGCCCTCCTGAATGGGGTAGAGGCAAGATGGCGGCGAATGCCAACTCTGCTGGCGGTGGTGGCCTGTCGCTCTTCGAGTGCCCCAGTTGGTGAGCGGGCGAGCCGGGGCTAGGGCCTGGGCCGATCCGCTGGGCCGCCTGCCCCTGGGTGTGGCGGCGGAGCGCGGGTGCCCGCCGGGCCGGAGGAGTGGCGGCTGGGCCGGGGCCGGCCGGTCGGGCGTGCTAGGGGAGCGCGGGGCGGGAAGGGCCGTGGGGCTGAGGCGCCCGCCCGGGTGGCGGCTGCCCGCTGCGGAGTGCTGGGCCCGCCGGGGGTCAGAGCCGGGAGCGCAGCCTGGCGGCCGCCTCGGCGCAAGGCCGTGGCGCGGGGTGAGGGGAGAACCGCGTCCTGGGGGGCTGGTCCCTTTTCCCTGGAGCCTCAGCGGAACACGCGGTGTAAAACACCTTGAATCTAATGTCGCGTCTTCGGTACGAGAAGTTTGTCAGCTTGGAAGTAGGCTGGATTTTTTTGTTAAGAAGTCAGGGCAAAGCAACGCCGTGGCGAAGTAGCGTCAGGACGGTGGATTTGGATGGTTTTAGAATCGTAGGAAAGTTCGTGTAGGAATAAATCTGTGGAAATCACCCTGTCCAAGCTTCTGTTGAAAACAGGGCGTTAATTAGGTTACCTGGGGCCCTGTGTCATGTGCTTTAAAATTTTTTTATAACCTTCCTAAATAGGTCTTTGCTATACCATCTTCTTTGGGTGCATGGATTATTCAGGGGATGTGTGCAGTTATATTTTAAATTGTAATAGAAAATGACACAGCGTTACAGCTGAAAAGTCAAGCACTTGTATGTTTGTATGAACTGGTGATGTATGTGCATGCATGATTTTAGTCTTTAATTGCATAGTCATCTGGTTTTCACTACAGGTCCCCTACCTCTCGGTGCTTTGGTGATAGTGCTCAGTGAATGGATGCTTAATTAATATGTTTTTTAATTCAGACCTGTTTTAAAAGCACCTGCTTTGGTTAGTAAAACCATTTAACCCTTTGGAAAATAATTGCTCATATATTTTAGTATTTTACATGTGCTGAACATATACAGTAACAAATACCTATATGAGACAAGATGGTGCTCCATAAAATGATGACATGATACAGCAAATAAAGCCAAAAATGATTCAATGGTAGTACTTTCTGGATGTTCAACTTGAAATTTGAAATACCATATCTTGAATTTTTTGTTTTCTTAGTGTTTTTATACAAAAGTGTTCACAACTTGCGTTGTATTCAGTGGTAAATTTTAATGACTTCTGCCTTTGGAATCTATAGGTTGAAAAGCTGGAGAAGTATAACTTGTGAAATGCTTATTTTCAGTAACTTGCCTGCTACTGCAGAAGAATTCCTAAATAAATCCCATCTGGAGGACAGGACTGTAACAGCTTTAAACAGGAGGGCCTCTGTAGCTACGTCCTTTCTGGCTTCTGCTACAGGCAGGGCAGGGTCTTGCAGCCAGCCGGGTTTCTGCACCATGCTGCTGCTGACCTGGTTTGGTTTTGAAGCACAATCCGTTGTGCTGAATGATGGAGAAATGAGGTGGAAGGGGTGTCAGGGAGACAATCCAAGGTAGGGTTTCACACCCAGGAGTGAGCAGGTCATGTTCAGGTGCCAGCACCTGTTTCATTCTGACATTTCTAAGATTTTTGATAATTTGCTTTTTGCAATCTGAATGTCCTTTTGCTGTAATGTTCTAAAAACCTTCTCAGGTAAAGTAAAGCTCATATGTGGACTTTCTCTTTATGCATTCTGAGGAAGATCTTTATTTTCCCTTGTACCTCTATTGTGCATGTTGTAATATTTTAGAGACCGAGTTTGGGCAAACTGTATGTTTATATGGGTGTAGTGAAAAACGTACCTGATACAGTCTGATCTTAGGTGAGTTATCATGCATAGATTTGACAATATCAGCAAAAGATTCGTCGTTGTGTGGAAAAACTTAACCTTTTTCCTTAATGCTTCTTTTGAAACAGGTAATCTGGTGTTTCATAACTCTAAGAAATAATAAATTGTAGCAGGAAGCCAACATGGATAGCTTCCAGTTACAGTGTTTATATTCTGCTAGACAGGCAACCAAAAATAGGAATTATTAGGTAGGCTGCTGGTATTCCGCTGTCTCATGCAGTGGATGAGGATAAATCCACCTACCAGGTAGATTTATTTACTTCTGGTTTATTTTTCTAGTCTGAAAAAAAAAAAAAAAGTATATTTCATGTTACAACTTTACATGATTTGCACTGGCATTTACTGAATTATAGATTCTGGCTCTCAGTTTTAAAGTATTTATTTCTTCCAGAGCAAACCAGGGAACACAGAGTTATGATACTGAATGAGTGATAGGTCTTTTACAGGTAGGGTTCTCCAGAGTGAAAATGGTTTGCAGCAGCAGCCTTGGACCAATAGCGTTGTTATTTGAAGCTCGGATTTCCAGAAAGTCTCAGTGTAAGTGTATCCTGCAGGACCCTTGATGTCTTACACAAGCCCTGAAGAGTTTTCTGTAAAGGTAGCAGTGTGGATCTTCATAGGGAGAGCTTTGGGTGACAAAAACCCATGGAGTTGCAGCGAGCCTTCATGGTAGCTTCTTCTGTAGTGATTTATCTTTGTTCTCAACAACCTATGTTAATGTTAAAATCACAGTCTTTATTTATATATATATATATATTTTTGCCTCTAAGTAGAGCTGCCTTAGGCACTGCAAACACCGCTCATGTGAGAAATAAATCTTAAATATAATCAACAGAAATAAAGTATTTTTACTTGTCTTTAAACTCTTGCCCATACTTCTGAGGTTTGCCTCCATCATTGTGTCTTCTAACATGGATAGTGTTTTAGCGTCCAGTTTCCAGAAAAGACCTCTCTACTGAAGTTCAAAGTTTTCATTGGTTTTAAGTTCTGGCTTTGGTTTAGTTTTTATGCTGTTATAGATTACTTCTTCATAGTCCATAAAATACTTACTCTTCCTTTGTTTGACTAGCTCAAGGCAGATGAAAAATAATGAAAGCTGTCTTAGTAGTACTTGCTTATGCCAGTACTTGTTCATGCACGTGCTGTAATTCCTCCATACGTGTTAGCAAAGACATGGGCTGTGCATTTAAAATTGGAATAAAGATGTTGCCAATGCTTTCTATGGTTTAAAATTTAGCCATACCCTGAGATTAGAAAATGTCTTTAGATAACAATTACATATCCTAGTTTTAATAAGACTTATGTACCCTCTGAGGTGGTTCTAGTGAGTAAAGGTAGTTTCTGTGAGATGTAAATAATCTGGGGTGTGGTTTTAAGGTGACCATCAGATGTTTAAGGACACTGCCTTTGTCTGCTTTTGTCTTGGTTTAACCTGCATTTCGAATAGTGAAGCTTTCTTTTCTCTCTCTCGACACACCAGTAGTTGGGAAGTCAAGCTTGTCCTGGAATGTACATAAATTTGTTTATGTATGCTCAGTTTCTCTGAGCTGAGAACAAGCTAATCCTGGCAATGACTGTACACAAATTTCTTGAGTTCTGGAAATTCCACCTTGTCCTTGAGGTTGGCCATAAAGGTGTAGGCTAGCAGTTATGTAGGCCAAGATTTTTAGGAAGTGGCTAGATTTAGGCTTCTGAGTCCACATTCAGAAACCTAAATAATTGACCTACTTTTAAACTACACAATAGAATTGAAGTTCTCCTGTTTATGTCCTTAATAGCTACAACTCAAAATTTCTCTTTAGACTGGGTAGGACTTACTTCAGTGAGGCTGCTGAGTTTCAGGTGGACGTGGCAGTTGTAACCCAGTTGGCACCTCAACATCGAATCTCAGCCTTGTCGAAGAGACCATCACCTGCTTTGTAAAACTTGTGTACTTTTCTGTATTAAGCTGTTATTCAGTACTTCCGGCTAGCGTCGCGTCCCAAAGCATTAATGGCTTTGTTGTCTTTTTCTGAAATGTTTTATTTTTTTACTCAACATACTCCTTCCACGGTTAAGCTCAGCTTGGGCTTTTCTTTTCTTTCTTGATTGTCTGTCCCTCCTTTTTTCCCAGTACTCTGTAATTCTGCAGTAGAGGGTTTGCCATCAATGGCAGAAATAATTTGCACAGACTCTTCACAGAATCATCCTGATGTAATGTGCAGAGAAGCAGACTGGCAGAGAAGCAGTGGCATCCCTCTTAAACATTTCCTTACGAATCATTTTGGGCAGTTGGTGTCTTCTATAAGGCCAGCAAATCCATACATGTAGCTGTTATGGGAAAACCTGAACTTGACCGTGTCCAGCTGCCAGACTGTATTGTAAAGGAACTAATTATTCAAGGCAGGGAATAGAAGTGACAGAAGTGACCGCAATACTTGTTAGTGATACAAGTATAGTCAAAATAGAGGCTGGAGTATCATCCAGTCCTTTTGGTATGATTTGAAGACCAGAACAGTAAAGATGAGATCAAATTCAGAAGTGTAAGATGGAAAACAGGGACTAAGAACACGAAAAACTTCTTAAAGCCAGAACCTCACTATTTAGAAGTAAAAGGTTTCAAGTTCATATTCAGAAATAAAAGGGATGTATACACCAGTACATGGGCTAATCACAGAATGGTCATCAATCACAAGTGGCATAATTGTTCAAAAATAAATAAAAAAACCTAACACTCTACGTGATGGATAATAATAGACATCTATTTGTAAGGTGGGGAAGTGTCAGTGCTGTTGTAGAAGGCACTGATGAAAGCGCATAGTCTAAGTTACCTCTACTTAATAAGGTTAAATTCAAACTGAAGCAAATGCAGTGGGTAAACAGCAATCTTACTTTGAGACAGAACAGAGCTTTAGTTGTCTAGTAAAATTTACAAAAACCACCAGGTTTCAATGGGTAAAGTATTTTCAAAGAGGAATAGTATGGGGGTATTTTTTTTATAGCTGAAGGGAAAGAATAAATAATATAGGATTGAAATGAAAGGATTTGATCGAAAATTTTGGATGGACATCAGACTGTCAGAAAAACAAGGCTTTGGAACAGCTTCCTGGTAGGTGTAAAGGTGGGAGCAAGATGACCTGCAACAGCAGTAGCTGGACTTGCAGATTCTGGAGGTCCTGTCTTGTGTTCCTCTGACTTCTGCAAGTAAATTACCCTTCCAACATCCGTGTTCTCACTCTGAAAATGTAGGAATAATCTTGTCGAATAATCATTGCATTGTTGCTCCTTACTTAATATTCATTTTCCTATTTGATGCAGTGTCATTTGAATTCATTTTTTTATGTCTTGAACCCTGTAGTTCTTTCTAGAATATTTATGGCTCTGCTCTCAAGAATTAAATTTGGTATACAATTTCCAAATTTCACTGTATTCCGTGGTGACTTTGTTCCTAAGTAACCAAGGTAACCAGAGCGAACCAGTAAAATCTGGTTCTGTGTGGAACTGCATTGTCACAAGAAAACATCCATAGGACCAAGGTGCAATTGGACAAATGCTTTAACACAAATTGAATGCTTTGTTCAGTCAAAGCAGCCACATTTCTCATTAGACATCTTCCATAAAATGCTCCTAAAATTCAGTGCAATTTTTTGTGTTGAGGAAAGGTTTGTAATCATCAACTTTGAACCACAAGCTTTATTAACTGTATTTCTTAAAACTGGAAGTTTGGTGAGAATTATTTTAATGCTTTTGAGGGTAGAGGAAGTCCTTAAGTCCTTAATGCCTCCCATCAACCTGCTCTTTTTTTTTTTTAAGTTCAAGTGCCCAAACCATCATATTTTCTCCAGACGTAACAAGGTTGGATCAGAATTATTGATCAGTTCTTTACCCAGATCTTTTCTTCCATGTGGGAAGGAACCATTCTCCTTGAGCTGAAATAATTACCCCAAAGATTTTGGCCTTAACTTTGTTATAATACCCCCTTGTGTTTTCAAAATTAAGTCATCTAAACAAGTTCCAGTACTAGCTAGATCTCAGTGTCTGTGGTGTGCGTGCTGTGCTTTGGGAAAGACGTATGACTCCTTTCCATCACTGATGCACACGATCAGCAACAATGGTGTGTTCAACCAACATCTTGATTAGAAGATGATTTTTCTTTGTTCTGATTTCTTATTGTAGAAAATCACATAAAAGCAGCTGTACTAATTGAAAACAACAGCCCAGGTGGGTTCTTACCCACACTGTGGTAGTAACCAATAACTTGGCATAACCTTTAAGTATTCCTTCCGCTTGTATGTCCTGTAGGCTTTGGCCCTCAGAAGCAAAGGTATTTTATGAGCTGAAGACCCTCTGGTTGGTCATCTTTAACAACTAACACCAGATCTAATCTCCACAAATTTTCTATTATTTCTATGTTAACTTACACTTTAATTCCACAATACTGAGTGACAGCGCTTTCCACAAATTATGCAAATGTTGGAAAAGGCACCCTCCTTGTTTCCAGATCCTGGGCTCCTTGTTTTGTCTCTTTCAAGAAATGATGAATACACTGGTTTTGTAGCACTCCTTAAGAGGACAAAGGGAATGGACACTTACTTGCCTGCTTTTTTTCCAGGCTTCTGAAGTGATGTACTCCATTATTTATTTTCTTCCCTTGAATGAAGCCATCTGTACTGGTTATCTTCCTTGTGCCCTTCTCGACAAGAGAACCGGAACTAATACAACATTCAAGATGTGAAAACATTTTATTTTTATAGTTTCTTCCTTATGATGTCTTTGCTTTGTCAACTGTTGATAAATGTTCCTCTGATTCTTCCCAAAGGTAGTCATGATGGCTCTAGATCTTTCCCACATGGCTGTGGGGTGCCTGGAGCTCCAGGTTGTGTTTGGGTGGTTGAGGTGGGCTTTCTCTAGCATGGGCTAGCACTCAAGAGTGCCCATTTTTATTTTTTTTCCTCCAAGATGTTTTCTCAGGCAGTAGCACAGTATCATGACATTTGTTTACAGCATTGTAGTCTGTTTTGAGTTTCCTACATAACTGTTTTCTTAAGTGATTTTTCTCATTTGTTCATTGGCTCTTTCTTTCCAGACTGCGTATAAACATCACAGAGCTCTGCTCCTTCCTGACTCTTTGTCATTTGCATTCCCTCATGGATTAGCGTTTCTTTTCCCTGTCACACCTTAATTTTCATAAGACTGTTTGATGATTTTGTCAAAAGCTTTTTTAAAAATGCCAGTCTACTGTACTGATAGCCTTTTTTACATCTGTTTGGTTGTCTCCAGGAATTTTGGTAAATTGTCTACTATCTGCTACTTGTCTCCTCAAAAACCATGTGAATTCTTTCTGAGTATTATTTTTAAGTATTATCTCAGTCAAAGATACAGGAAGCTGTCCTATGGATGGTTAGCCTCGGCTCCTCTTCAGTCTGGATAAGAAACAACTGAGAGATGTGTTGTGCATCTTGAAGGAGTATGTAGGAGACAAGTGTTTGCTGTCCTTCTGAGGGGTGGAACTAGTTTGCAAAATGAAATTAGGAGCCAGCAGGTTTGTGGCCAAATAGCAGAGGGGGTGTTCCAGCTGCACGTAGAGGATCTGGGAAATGGTTTCTGCAATGTTCTGTGAATGCATTGAGTTTATGTAGGCTCTTAGAACTATTTATGCAGGATAGCAACTATGGCTCAGGAAGTCCTTGAGGTGGTACCTTTTAGAAGCTGGGAGCGTATTCCTGTGCAAGGCACCCAATAATGGTTACTGCAGGTAGATTTTATTTTGCAAAAGGTTCCTTGTTCTGGGTTTGTCAGTTTGATCTGCCTGATACAATTCCGCAGAAATGTGGAAGATAAGTAGAGTTACTGAGTCATACAGAAGCAGCACTGCTACCTTGATTAAGTAATGCTCCCGTTTTATAAGAGTAATGATCTGAGGGAGCATAAATGCAACATTTTTGGACCACTGTGTAAATAGTACATTTACTGTTTTGAAGAGTATCATTATAAGGAAAGTTCACCTTAAAAAAAAAAAAAACAAACACAAAAACAAACACAAATGAACTGAAACTCAAAAAGCCAACATCACATGAGGAACGTTTTGAATATGAAACCCGCCCTATTTGTAACTTCCCATCCATTGCACAGGTAGAGAACGACACTTCTGGGGCAGAGTGCCACTGTCAGTTCCCTACTCACTTCTCATCCTCCATGGATACTCCCACATTTTCTTGCAAGAAGTCAACTGATGTGATTTATAAACATCAGTTTTATCCAGATACTGCATTCACTCCTTTTCTAGGACATTCAGCTTCTCTTAAGTAGAATATAACTATTTCAGTGCTTGGTTATATTCTGTCAAACAGGATGTTCTTTAGCATGATCATTGTCAGCCAAAAGGAGCAGATTATTTGTAATCCAAAACAAGGATTCTTTAATCCAAGAAAAATGTTTCCTTGGCATCAGAAGAACTGTGATGTCATCACATTTTCAAAGGAAAAAAGCCGTTGAGTATCGAAGTGTGGATTAGATGAGGCTGTTCTGGTCTGGCTGTTACCCAGTCCCTGTCTGTCTGCTGGTTCTGCTCAGGGGTGGTTTCTGCAGCATCCTGAGGAGGGACCAAGGGGAGGAGGGAGCTGGGCCCTTCTAACTGGGATCCAGGGATACGTGGGAATGGTTCAAAGCTGTGTCAGGGGAGGTTCAGGCTGGACATTAGGAAGCATTTCTTTACCAAGAGGGTGGTCACACACTGGAACAGGCTTCCCAGAGGGATGGTGGATGCCTCAAGCCTGGCAGGGTTTAAGAAGCATTTGGACAATGCCCTTAATAACATGCTGTAGCTTTTGGTCAGCCCTGAGGTGGTCAGGCAGCTGGACTCGCTGATCATTGCAGGTCCCTTCCAACTGAAATAATCTATTTTATTCTACCAGTTTCCCAGTCAGAACTTGATTTTACTGTATGTAGTTTCCACATCACAGCTGAAATATACTTTAAAATTAGCATCATCAGTTGATACTTTCATTTGTCTGACAGTGAGGGTAGTTTAAGCAATAGATTGATAAACCATTAAGTGTAGAAGGCTGGTATTTGATATCTCATAGAATGCTGAGATAAATCTGGGCTTTGCAGTTTGTTACTACTTTTTATCAATTCTCATAAACTTTCTGGTACTTCTTTGAGTTCTTTAGACTCAGTCTTAGCAAAGAAGAGCTCTAGTGTGGGCTGTCCTCTCAGCTCTGCTTTGTTCCGGAGAATTCATTTAATGATACTGTTATGGTCATGCTCTCCGTGCCACTCAGCCTCTTTAATTCTCCAAAAGGCTTCTCTTCTCCCAAGTAAGCCAGTGCCGATTCAGTAAGGATGCTTTGTCTCAGTTAAACTTACTGAGCTAGTAGTCATTAGCAATTGGTCCACTCTTGTGTCTTATTTGAAGGTCACTTGCTGAATGTTGACCTGAAGAGAGCAGAAGATGTCCGGACAGTGGGGACCGGGACACACAGTCTGAAAGAGACAGAACAGCTGCTTGTTTCTCTCTTTCAAACACCAGAGCCAGTTGTGATGTGAGATCATTTGTCTTGGAGCCGTGCTACACTTGCCTGTCCATCTGTCTTCTGCAGAAAAGAGAGTCTTGACCTCAAGTAATTCTCCATCCTTCAGAACTGTGTAGGAAAATCAGTTTAGTAGATATTTTAGCATATTAGTTAGTGGGAGAGGACTGTTTTTAAATACCAGAAATAGAGGGGAAAAACTGCGCTTCTCTAACAGCATGGTACCAACTTTCTAACGAACTTTCTTCTAGTAGATTTTTGTAAGGGGTTTCCTTCCTATGTTTTACTTCCTTGATGCATGAGGTGAGGGGTCTGATAGGGCAGAGCATGTGAGGGGTTGTTGATACTTCCAAATACGGCCACTACTTCTAATCTTTGGTAGCTCTGGAACTAACCTGTTTTGAATGTAAATCTGAAAGAATCGTTCTGCTTTTTTTCATTAAAAGGCTTTTTAAGAATCTAACTTCAGCAGCCTAAGCTGTGATATTGATTTAATCGGTTCCAAGGGGATTTTCTACCAGCATTTATTTCTGTGAGTTTGTTTTGATGGAGTTGCAATCAGTATTGACAGCCTTACTGTGTTCAGTGTTTTGCAGGCATAGGCAGATAGGGAAAATACTGTCTACAAAGGATTTGCAGTCCAAAAGAGGCCAGAGAATAGATAAATTTTTCAAATGCCTTAATTCATAGCTAAAGGCACTATCTTGTGCTGCTGCTGGGCTTTTTTCCTGTGTTCAAAATAAAGCTGAAGGTAAAACTAAAGGGTGAAACTAAAAGTAGAAGGGGTAATGAAAAATCTGAGATTGTATATGGCAAAAGATGACCATCAGACAGGACTCAGCAGAGGAAAGTGGTTGTGCTGGAGCACTTGGGAGCTTCCCTGTGCCTTAACGGATATGTTGAGGATGTTCCTAAACTGTTGTTAGGACGGACTGACTGTTGAGTATGCAGGAAGAGATCACCGAGAAGAAAAGCAGAGGCCAGACTGAGTAAGTAAATAGACTTGCTTGTAGAGTTAATTTGCCTGTTTGAAAGAGAAGAAAAAAAGAAAAGGTTGGGGAAGCAGCTTTTGTTGGATCAAAGCAAAGCAGGCTTTGTGAAAACTATCAAAAGTTGTGTCACAGAGTAACTAGGACTTGGCAATTGGATTCTCAGTGGAATGGAGAAAAACAAGTTTACCAGTGCTCAGGGGCAGAAAGAAGAAACACTGAGAAGTGGGCATGAATCCATGAATGAAGCCTGTCTTCCAGTGAACAACGAGCACTGAGATCTGAGGGAAGCACAGGAGGAGACAGCAGTATTTAGGTGTAGCCTCGCTGTATGATCCTGGTGCAGTCCTGGAGAGGAAGCAGTCCTCCAGCTGTACTGGAGAGACTGGAAGAGTCAATCCTTGTAGAAGTTGTCAGATGGACTGTATAACACTCATTGGGAGCGTTTTTACTTGCTGGTCTTTTCCTCACACCCAGCGTAATCCTACTTCTGGGAAGCAGTCACCATTTTAGCAGATTGCCCTGGAGCTTTGCACCCTCTGCTTTTGCTGCTGCTCTTTGCTCATCCAAACGAACAAGAATCAGTAACAGCCATATCCATCTCACTTGTTAGATGATACTGTCCACAATCTTAGAGAGGGGTTTGGTAAGAAAACTTGTGAAAGTCCCAACTGGCATATTCGGGAAGGGCCAGAGAAAGATCTGAGCAGGCTAGTGTAATGGATTTGGAGCAAGAATGGAAAAAGCTTGTACAATACTTGAGAAAGAAATGAAGTGGAAATAAGAGGTCTGTGTTCTTCTGTGAAGTTTTCTAGGAGAGCGTGTGTATAGTAACAAACTGACCTGGGGACACTGAACAAACCTTCAAATTGTAAGGCATGTCCCAGAAATGTGAACATCTATATTTAACCCCCTCAAAAAACTTCAATTACAAGTGGCCTTTCTTTCCTCTCCAGCCACACTGTGAATGTCAGTCCCATTGTCCTGTTCTCTTGGCTCGCTCTCTGCGGCAAGCAGAGCAGTAAATGGAAATGTGACCTCCTCTGTGGCTGTTCTTCAGAAGGGCAGTGGTGCCACTGAGAACTGGGTCACTGCTAGTGCCTAGAAAGCTGGTCCAGCCATAGAGACAAGCAGCTGTGCAACTGTCAGTGAGGTGTACTAAAGGTGCAGATTTTTAGACATTTGAGCAGAAAAAGATAATTTGCTGTCAACAGCCAAAGCTCCTCCGCAGTGAAGAGCAGCGTATTGGTACCACTGTGGTGTCTTGATTTTGAGCGCTGTAAATACCAAATATTTTTTTAATGCTGCTGATCCTCAGGGGTTCTCCCACACACTAGCCTTGTTTTGCTGCACGTTGCAGTCCCACGTGGCTCTGCTCCCTTTGCCCAGGTGGGAATAATGCTGCCTGGCTGGTGAATCTGCATGGGGGCCAGCAGGGCTGGCGCTGTAAGGCTGGGAGAGCCGAGCTGCTGCTGGTGAGAGAGTTGGAGGAGGAGGATTGTGCTGTCCTGGGGTCAGGGTCCTGCTGCCATCCCATTACTGTACTCTTCTGTGTTACCTCTGTTGGGAGGAAAGTGTGATGGCAGTGTGAGTGTGGAGGAACGCTGGCTATTGGCCAAAATGTTTATAATACTACAGGTATGTGTGGAGCCTCCTCTCAGGTTTTTAGCTGTTGCCAGTCCCAGGGGGGAAGGATGTTAGAGGTTCCCGTTCCTCTTGGCAGCTGTGTGTAGAGACCTACTGCTTTGAAGGTGACATAAGAAAACAGAGCCCTTGAGAAAGCCCTTAAGCAAACAGACATGGCCTATCCCCTTCTCTCATTCACCTCTTCCCAGACTCACATCAGGTTTTCCCAGGAGCTGCTCTGTTCATTTTCTAAACTAGCTATTTTTCACCTGGAGAAGTAAGGCTTGCAATGCTCCATGTCCTATTAGCACAGCTCTTATTGTTTAAAAAACATAATCATGCTTTATATGTTGTCAGAAGGAATCTCTAGGGAGGAGAAGAAAATTACGTTTTTTTCATATTTTCCCAAAACCAATTCTGCTTACTTTTGTGTAGGTTTGGTCTGTAGCTTTAATGGAGTATTAGCTCTAATACTAATAAATATTTTATTAAATATTTTGATACTATATTTGTTTGTCTTTATTTTCCAGGGCAGGGAAACCACCACCTGGCTTACATCTGGATGTAGTCAAAGGAGACAAACTCATTGAGGTATGAAAATAGGTTTTATATGTATTTGGTGTATCGTATACACAGACACTGGCAGTAGAAAATTTCCCACCACTTTCCACACTTACTCATAAATGTTTCCTTTCTCTCTCATATGCATTACTTTCAAAACAGTTTGTTTTACTCTGAAACTTCAGAATGAAGTGGATCTTCCCTTCCCTGCACTCTAAGGCTGTCTCGTGCACCGCTGCCTTCAGTTCCCTTCAGATGAGGTGTTTTGTTTGAAGGGGTACAAAGCTGCAGTGCTCAGCTAGCAAGCAGTGACGCTTTGATCCTGAACATTAAACCTGTCCTAGTAAGAGAGAGGAAAAATAAAATGTTTGTAAGGGAAACTCGATGCTTTGCAGAGCCTTATTTCTCCCAAACTTAATTTTGGACCAAAGCTGACTTATACAGGTGGTATCAGACTGCAACCAGAAGACACCTTGTCTTAGGAACTTCAGGAGCAGAAGCTTGAGTAACATGGGGAAAGAAATCTCAAATACAAATAAGTATCTCAAAGAAACAGCACAAAGTAAAGAGTTTTACTCATCTGGTCAGGTCTTTTTTGGGGGTGGAAGGTGGGGGTGTTGATGGCTTTTTGGTTGTTTACTTTGTTTTACAGTGAGGCTAACTATCCTGTGTTTTATAGGATTGTGGCCCTGTCTGCAGTATGAAATACAGTATGATTTTTTTCATCCCATGTTCTTGATCTGTGAACGGTGCTGTGATTAGCACAGATACAATGAGTTATTTTTATTGCAGCAAAGGAATTTGCCTGATACTCACCACCTCATTGTCCATATTATATTTTGTCTTGTCTTTTATTTTTTGTCACTGTTTCTATATTTGTATATCTAAGTATCTATTTCTGTATTGTATATCTATATTTTATCACTAGAGGTCATATTATTATTGTACTAATCAACATTCAGATTTTTCAAATGGAGATTTTTCCAATCAAAAGTGGTAAATTAAAAAAAATAATAAATTAAAATGGCCCTTTAATATGGTTGACAGAGAGGACCCAAGCCAGTGAATGTATTTTAGCTGTGAAGACTCATAACTTGCAGTTGACTAAAATGTTTCTGGGCAGCAGAAGTTTGCAAAGTTGAGCCAACTTTTCTGAACAGAAGCCTGGAAAATTAAGAGCTCAGACTTGGGTAGCTTAAAGGCTTGGCTGATTTATGATATATGCCACCATAGGAGCATTGGACACTATTAAGTATTCCTTCTGGTGCCTAGCAGGAGAGATTTACTCTTTAAAATTTGGTTAAGTTACCAGAATGCATTTTGCGTAGGAAAGCAGATAGAGATGTCAAAATAGGTATCTCACTAATGAACTTGTCTTTTCCCAGGCCAGAAACCAGTGAAATGAGGCTTTTCTTTATGGTCCTTTACTGTTGGTTTCACAGACTGTTTTGAGAGAGAGAGTACTCTTATGCCGGATTTAAAGACAGAAAATTAGCAGAAAAGAGATCTTTGCTCAGCCTTAATTTGAAAGGAATTGGATACTAACACACACTTACTGCATCTTCAAAGTAGCTCATTGGTTGATACAAGCCATGGCTGACTTGGCTCATACCTGTGACGGACCACACCAGGGCTACCCTTCGCTGGCGCTCTCGAGGCACTATGGCTTTCAAGCCCTTGGCATTGTGTTTTTCTTCAAACCATGGACCGTGTGTTCTGCTTCTCACAGTACCGTTACATGTTGGGCATCTTTTTCGAAGATGAGAGCTGCAGTAGGACTCAGCTCAGGCTTCTCCCTGCTATCCCAGCAGCAGCATCAGGGGTAGGGATTGTACTTGGCACCGAGTTTTCCAGTATTTCAGGCCGTGTAATGAGATTCAGTGAGTGAAGCCAAATGGCAGTGACTTTTTTTGGTATGTGACAGGTGGCCAAACATAGCGCAGCCTTCCCACCTGGGAGACTTATTATATGAGATACGTTTTTTCTTGTCATGTTTATTCTGGATTTTTGAGTGTGGATGGTTTAGGATGAAAGCAAGCTTTAGGATGAAAGAGTTGATATGGAGCTGTCTGCTGAATTAATCCTCAGGTGTGAGGCAAATGTCTATCATGGGAGTCCTGGTAAGGACTGAAAGAAAAGCAGCAAAATGCCATGTGGAAGCTGAGGATGCAGCATTGGTTTTGGCAATGGATGAGCAAATTTGGTATTGCTAAGTTGCCAGTTCTGAATATTGTCCTGATGGTGTCAGCTTCTTAGGCTGCGCTTGCCTAGAGCCTTGGGACCTACAGGAAGCCCAGGATGGCTTTGTGGGCCTGGGTTCTCTGTCCATGTTGGGTGGTACAGGCATTCTGCTTCCATTCTTGATGACCAAAAAGAGGTTCTTTTTGCTGTTGTGCAGAGCACCCTTAACAGCTGTTTCTAGTTCACTCTCTAAGTACTCTGAGGTTCAGTAGAGGATGAGATCACACAGAGGTTACAGAATGACTGGTACATGTGGAAAAAATACTTTTTCAGTTTTGTGTCTTATGGTAGGCAGCAGTAACCAAGAAAGAACATTCTTAAATCATGTGTGTTACTGAGCACTTGATACTAACCGAGCCATCAGTATCCCAGGCCTCGTATTGAGGTCTGGGGTACATCTTGTGATTGCTGGGTCCAAAAAGTGCAACATTAAAACAAGCCATGAAGTGTTTAAGCTCAGTGTATGAAGGATAACACTGGGTTATAGCTCAGAGGCACAGAAAATTTTGGAAGTGTTATCTTGAAGTAAAGGCAATAAAATTGCCCCATCCTCTTGGCACCTGCCCTTTAGCTGTTGCTCAGTGTTGATGAGATTCCCTCTGTCTGCTCTTCTCCAGCTGAACATCCTCAGGGCTTGCAGCCTTTCCTCAGCAGAGAGATGCTCCAGTCCCTGAGCATCTTCGTAGCTTCCTCTGGACTCTGCACCAGTTCTTGTCTTTCTTGAACTGGGGGGAACAGCACTGGTCCCAGTGCTCCAGATGTGGCCTCACCAGGACAAAGTAGAGGATGACCTCCCTTGATCTGCTGGCCAAACTCTTCTTGATGCACCCCAAGAGACAATTAGCCTCCTTGGCCACAATGGCACATTGCTGGCTCATGGGCATCCTGTTGTCCACCAGGACTCCTAGGTCCTTCTTTGTAGAGCTGCTCTCCAGCAGGTCAGCCCCAACCTCTCCTGGTGCAGGGGGTTATTCCTCCCCAGGTGCAGGACCCTGCACTTGCCCTTGTTGAATTTCATCAGGATCCTCTCTGCCCAAATCTCCAGCCTGTCTAGGTCTCACTGAATGGTGGCACAGCCTTCTGGGGTGTCAGCCACCCCTCCCAGTTTTGTATCATCAGGAAACTTGCTGAGGGTCCACTCTGTCCCCTCATCCAGGTCATTGATGAATACTTTGAACAAGACCAGACCCAGTACTGACCCCTGGGGAACATCACTAGTTACACGCCTCCAACTGGACTCTGTACCGCTAATCACAACCCTCTGAGCTCTATCTTTCAGCCAGTTCTCCGTCCACCTCACTGTCTTCTCATCTAACTCATGCTTCCAAAGCTCACATATGAGGATGTTATGGGAGACAGTGTCGATAGCCTTGCTGAAATCAAGGTAGGCAACATCCACTGCCCTCCCCTCATCCACCCAACCAGTCACGCCATCATAGAAGGCTATCGGACTGGTCAAGCAAATTTCCTCATGGTGAATCCATGTTGACCCCTCCTAATAACCTTTTTTTCCTCTACATGCTTAGAGATGACATCCAGGATGAGCTATTCCATCATCTTTCCAGGGATAGAGGTGAGGCAGGCTGGGCTGTAGTTTCCCAAGTCCTCCTTTTTGCCCTTTTTGAAGACTGAAGTGACATTGGCTTTCCTCTAGTCTTCAGACACCTCTCCTGTTTTCCATGACCTTTCAAAGATGATGGAAACTGTCCCAGCAATAATATCTGTGAGCTCCCTTGGCACTCGTGGGTGCACCCCATGAAGTCCCATGGATTTGTGGCTATCACATTTGCCTAAATGATCTCTAACCCAATCCTCCTTGACCAAAGGAAGGCTTTCCTTTCTCCAGACTTTTTCTCTTACCTCCAGGGTTTGGGGTTCCTGAGGGCGAGCCTTAGCAGTGAAAACTGAAGCAAAGAAGGCGCTCGGTAGCTCTACCTTCTCTGCATCCTCTGTCGCCAGGGCATCCACCTCATTCAGCAGTGGGCCCATATTTTCCCTAGTCTACCCTTTGCTACTGATGTACTTGAAGAAGCCCTTCTTGTTGTCCTTGGCATCCAAGTGGGCATTAGCCTTTCTCATTGCATCTTTGCATACTCTAACAATGCTCCTATATTCCTCCCAGGTGGCCCATTCTGTAATTTCTCCACATTCTGTAAACTTCCTTCTTCCATTTGAGTTTTTCCAGAAGCTCATCCATGCAGGTCTCCTGCTTCCTTTGCTTGATTTCTTACTAATAGAGATGCACCGATCTTGAGCTTGAAGGAGCTGGTACTTGAATATTAACCAGCTGTCTTGGACCCCTCTACCTGGTAGAACCCTAACCTATGGGGTTCCTCCAAGCAGTTCTTTAAAGAGGCCGAAGTCAGCTCTCCTGAAGTCCCAGGTTGTTATCCTACTTATTGTCCTGCTTCTTCCATGCAGGATCCTGAACTCCACCATCCCATGGTCACTGCAACCAAGGCTGAACCCAACTTTCACATCCCCAATTAGACTTTGTTTGTTAGTACAAGGTCCAACCTCTCTGCTTGTTGGTTCCTGCACCACCTGTGTCAAAAAATTATCAGCAATGCTCTGCAGAAGCCTCCTGGGCTGGGCATGCTGGACTGTGTTGCCTTTCCAGCAAATGTCAGGGTGGTTGATGTCCCCTTTGAGAACCAGGGCCTGTGATCATGAGGCTCCTTTCAGGTGTCTCTAGAAGGCCTCATTTACTTCCTCCTCCTGATATGGTGGTCTGTACCCACAACATTGTCTTTCTTATTAGCCTGCTCCTTAATTCTTACCCATAAGCTCTCAACTCGTTCTTCATCCACCCCTTGGTAGAGGACGATACATTCCAGTTGCTGTCTCACATAAAGAACTCCCACCACCTTGCCCTGCTGGCCTCTTTCCTAAAAAGGACACAGCCACCTACGACAACATTCCAGTCATGGGAGGTATCCCATCATGTCTCTGTAACTGCATTGAGATCATGGCCCTGTGACCACACACAGGTCTCTAGTTCTGCCTGCTTGCCCTCAGTGCTGCATGTGTTGGTACACAGGCATTGCAGAGAGGTAGTAGAGCATGAGACTTCCCTGGAGAGGAGCAAGAGGATCCACCACAGCTATAGATGCCATTGAGCTGATTGGCCTTCTGGATCTTATCTTGGGAGGCAGCTAAAGAATTCTTGTCACTGCTCTCGTTGGACTGGCTCATTCCCCAGTTGGATGCGATGGCCTAAGCCATTGTGGACCCCCACCCCCTGAGTCCTTCAGTTTAAAGCCCGCCTCACCAAGTTGCCAAAGATTTCCTCTTCTAGACAGGTGGATTCCATCCCTCCCTAACATATTATCCTAGTTTAGGCAAGGCCCAAGGTCATCTGCCTTGAGGAATGCATAAAAATCATTGGAAGCAGATGTGAGAGTCTCTTGCATGAGATGGTCTTGTGCTTTGGAGAGTTATTGTCCTTCCCAGGCTGTCTTGTATTGGCTGTTAAAGAAGGGAACAACTTGAGCTTTTCCATATTCAGCTGTTCTGATGTAACAAAGAGAAGATTTGAGTTTCTGTACTGAATAGTGTCAGAGAAAACTGAAATACTGATTAGATGTTGATGCTTTGTTTTGAATTTGCTCTGTTTACTCATGTTCTTGAATTTTTTTCAGGAAGATCCAAAAGTTTACAGGAGTCTAATATGCTTCTCTGTTTGATATTCTACCTCAGAAGCTCATCATTGATGAGAAGAAATACTATCTCTTTGGGAGAAATCCTGATCTGTGCGATTTTACCATTGACCACCAGTCTTGCTCTCGGGTCCACGCTGCCTTGGTCTATCACAAACATCTCAAGAGGGTTTTCCTCATAGATCTAAACAGCAGTAAGTAGTGAGACATTTAACCAGATAGAAGTACAATATTTCAGTGCTTAAACATTTCTGAATCTGAGACACTTTTTCCTTCTTGTTGTTGTTGTTTGCACTGTGTGGATAGATAACTATAATCTGAATTAGTATTGTAGTGAAAGATTGGCAAGGGGTAGGAGCGAAGGAGTGTTTGCTCCAGTCAGCTTACATCTACTTCACTTGGTGTTTGAAACAATGTTTCTAGACTCTTAAGAGGCTAAAGGAAGGGAGCAAAGGGGTTGGACCTTCCCTTCATAACTTTAATGAAGCTTTCTGTTCTGAAGGTGGTTTCCCAAGATCTAAAGCCTGACATACTGTTGGGTTGGTTTTTTTTTCCATTGAGTGAATGATTCCGACATGGTACGCTGGGATCTACAAGAATCCAGAAAGTAAATGGTGTTTGTCATCTATATCCATGACTTTTTGAGAACTGATGTGTGTTTGTGAGATGGTAGGTAAAATGTGCATAGCTGTTTTCAGCAGTACCTCAGTGATTTATATCCCAGAGCAACCATGTGCGGTTTCTGAACTTCTCAAGACTTGAACTCAAATATTGTGAGCCCAAGCTGATGACTAACAGGTTATTTTACGTCTTGGATGTTCTCAGCACATGGCACATTCTTGGGTCATATCCGTTTGGAACCTCACAAACCCCAGCAGATACCCATTGACTCCACGGTTTCATTTGGCGCTTCTACACGGGCTTATACTCTGCGAGAGAAGCCTCAGACACTGCCATCAGCCGTTAAAGGAGATGAGAAAATGGGTGGTGAAGATGAAGAGCTGAAGGGCTTGCTGGGCCTCCCAGAGGAGGAGACAGAACTTGACGTGAGTACAATGGCACACTGTAACTAGATGACATTTCCAGCTAAACAGATACCATTCCCCTCTGGTTTGCTTAGGTTGAGGTTCTTAATTTCTTGGCCTTGAAGATAGCCTGAGGTGTCTTCTGCTGGCAGACACGCAAACCATCTTGTTCTGCCATGATACGCCTGTGATCATATTGCTTCCCAGAGTCAGTGACCAAAATCCTCCTATTACAATGGTTTTCTTGCAAAGGCTCCAACTCGCATTACCCCAGGTCTGGCGTGATTTCCCATACTCTTCATTATTGCCAGGTAACAGTGAATGCTGCCCTTTTTTCTACACTTAACTAACAAAGAGAGAGAAAGCAGTGTGTGTGGCATTCACGGGATTATTGAGGTTGCAAGGGACCTCTTGGGATCATCTGGTCCAGTCCCACTTGCTTGAGCAGGGTCAGCTCGAGCAGGTTGCTGAGGATCGTGCTCAGTCAAGTTCTGAATATCTCTGCAGACAGAGACTGCAGCCTCTCTGGGCAACCTGTTGCAGCACTGGAGCACTCTTTCTTCATGAGGGTCTGAAGTTGAAGCTAAACAGTGTGCTGAGGTCTTTTGATATGCACAATCACACGGTTAAATCAGTCTTCATGCACTAGTTGCTTAAAACTATTTAATCTCCAAATTTGTTATTAGAATCTGACAGAGTTTAATACAGCCCACAACAAAAGAATTTCCACGCTAACCATTGAGGAAGGGAACTTGGATATTCAGAGACCAAAGAGAAAACGGAAGAACTCCAGAGTGACATTCAGTGATGATGATGAAATCATCAATCCAGGTAAGTGGTTTGCTTCCATCTTTAATTGATTCCCTGAAGGCCCTCCTTCCAGCATTCTCATGGGGATTCCTCATGGCTGTGTATGGATAAGAACAGAAATTTGGTAGGCAGTATTTGTGATGTCCTATTTCAGAGAAGCTGCCAAATGTCTCATTTAAGTCTTTGACCTCTTTCTGTTTTCGATCTTCTAACTGTGAAATAACTGTGTGATTTGTGTAGCACAAGAATATCATGTTCAGCTTCCTTGCACAAAACTCTGTCAGATGTTGGAAAAATCTCATGGCTCCGAAAGGAGGAAAGTGTTTAAAATTTTTTTCCTTCTTTAGAATCTAAATGGGAACTGAACTTGATTGTTTTTCGTCTGTCCCTTAGTGCTTTCCTTACTTGCTGCCTAATGGATGTTTGTCTGAAGCTCAGAGGTTTTTTTCTACTTCTCTGCATGTCTGGAACAAGTCATTCTCATTCAAAATGATCCTTCTGAAGATGTATCCAATTCCTAATTACTTATTTTTCTCCCTTAATTGTTTCATATTAATGGCACTTGTATTAATGATATTTTATATGGATAATATTCCTATTAATAAGAGTAGCTTATTAATGAGTGTGCATTTTAAAATATAGTAGGGAGGTAGTTTCATTTGGCAGTGTATACCACCCAGAATGGCCACTTTGATTTATGAGGTTATACAGTTTAGTGCTCAGGGCATCCTAATGTAAACATCAGTCATTCACATTACAAAAAAAGGTAATTTTTTTCAGACTTTCAGTGACTGTACTTTGAAATCTTCTGACTCCTCCTTCGGGGTCCCCAAGGACCTCTGGGGCTGGCTGTTGTGCCTCTGAGCGCATGCAGTGCCTTGTCAGCAGCAGCTTTCAGCCCAGAACTCCAGTCTGATCAGTGCAAACTGGCCACCCATCTGTTCCCTTTCCCCATTCTCCACTGGAGTGGAAGCTTTTTCTACTGGAAGATCTGATGAGCCACCTTGAGGCAAAGCCACTAGGTGTCCCCTGAGCTCCTCTCTGTACTTGGGCCTGCTTGTGCTCACTGAGAGCTGCTGCAGCACTGGTGTTGAGAAAGGTCCATGTACCAGCTCTTCACAGAGGTTCCTTTTCCTGATAGATGTTCTTTCTTTCCATACTGAAAACTTTGCTGTTCTTGCCTTTACAGAGGATGTGGACCCTTCTGTTGGGCGTTTCAGGAACATGGTACAGACAGCAGTAGTCCCAGTTAAGGTACTGAGTAACTCCCAACTTTCTAATTAATGCATTACATTGATGAACTTACTTTATGAATTATACCTTAGAAACACAATGTTCTATGGTAGAAAATGTTTTATTTTTAAGCAAAAGTTGTGTTCATGTTTCACAATTGTCTTTTTTCAGCAGATGTGACCATTTCCCTTGACACGTGAAATCAATGTGGCAATTTTTTTTTCTTCACAAAAAGAATCACTTTCCAAAAATTCAGGATAGTAGTTATAGGAATCAGTTAAAACTGTGGGGAGTGTGGAAAATAAAAAGTAAAAATAAGAGGGTTTTTGTTTAAATACTGGAAGTGCTAAAGATTTCATAAGGTTGTCTACTACAACTAGCAGAGTTTAAGCTTTGCTCCAAGGGGAGTGTGTTGCCAGTCCTATATTTAATTTTAATATGGTAGGAATAGGGAAGATCTACAAAACTTCAGGGTAGCTAAGCAACAGTGTAATAGCAATTTTGCTTGTTGCTGGTATACAGTAAATAATGTATATGGAAAAGGATAATTCTGCCACACTGCAGGAGGAGATTCAAATGATCAAGAGTGAGTCAAAACCACTCAAGTGATGTAGAAGTTGCAGTTTCTTATTTTGGGGGGAAGGAGGGTCTGTGTTACTGACTAAGGACCTACTTGGTCTTGCATTCAGGAAAAGCTCAGTCCTGGCAGGCGTGGGCAGGAGGTAAAGAGGTGCTCACAGCTGATCGAAGTGAAACCTGAGCTTCAGCTTCTGTTGTCCCTTCCTGCATTGTGCACCTTTAAGAGTTCATTATTAAGTGGTTTTCAAGGAAACTCAGAAGAAACCTGGGACAAAGACTTGAGACGTGGTCTGTAACCACTTTATGTGTGGCTGGTTTGGTTGCCTTTTTGGGGAAATGGCTTTGGCTTCAAGTTTAAATAGCCTCCTTGTTTCATGTATTTTGAGTAATTCTTTAAATACTTGAATCTACAGAAAAAACGGCTAGAGAATCCAGGAGCATTGACAACAGATGATTCTGCATCACGACGTATGCAAAACTTCCCCTACAGCGGAGGATTATATGGTGGTTTGCCCCCGACTCACAATGAGGCAGGTTCCCAATCGCACGGCGTCCATGGGACAGCACTCATTGGGGGGCTGCCAATGCCTTACCCCAACTTGGCCCCAGATGTGGACTTGACTCCTGTTGTGCCCTCAACAGTTAACATGAACCCAGCTCCAAACCCTGCTGTCTTTAATCCTGAAGCTGTGAATGAACCCAAGAAGAAGAAATACGCAAAGGAGGCATGGCCGGGCAAGAAGCCAACCCCTTCCCTCCTGATCTGAGTTGGGGTTTGTTGAATTATGAACTCCAGAAACTGTGTATGTGCAGTATCGTCTTTTTAAAATTTCAATGTCCTAACCAGATGTAACACCAAGATTGGAGAAGTGAAATATCCTTTAAAGACCTGTCTTCAAACGTTTTTATATGTCTGTTTAAAAGAAAAAAAAGAATGTACAGCTCCCATCTCCTTATATATCTGGCAGCCTTTTCTTAGCCATTCCTGGTCCCCAGAGGTGTTTACTCTGAGTTTCGATCTGTAAGTTGAAGGGGCAGAGTCATACAATTTAATTACCATTTATGGCATGACCCTGCAAATCTGTGTATTTAGGTGTCGTGCTTAATATGAGTATGTTGTTCTTGCTGGATTTGCTCGTAGCAGGTCAGCTGTATCAGACATCAACATTTGTGGGGCCAAGCCTTTCAGAAATCCCATTGGTATGAGTTCTAAAATTTGCAAAATATTGGTCAGCTTTTATTTTTTAAATATTCAAAGCCTCACGAATGTGGGGTGTTATCTTTTTGTTTTGGTTTGGTTTTTTTTGGTCACAGTTTGTTTTAATTTCCACCTAAAACACTACAGCATCCCATTAGATCATGAGAGCATGGAGCTGAGATGGTCGAGGAGGAGGAGATGGGCTGCCCCAGCTGTGGTCCAGCGCAGCATGATGGAGAGCGGTGCTGGGGGAGAAGAGGATGGCTGTGAGCTGGTGCCGAGGGCAGCGTCCCAGCCTGGCAGCTGTCTACACTCTGCAGGCAGTGAAGTAGCGCTCACTCTCTCCCCTGTGGTGGAGTTAAGCACGGAGGAGAACAGTTTCTTTTAAACTCGGTGGCCCTTTTAAATAGTTTCATTTTTATTTACAAATGGAATTTGTGATCTTAGGTATGTGTGAGATGCAACAAGACACACATAAAAATGAACAGGTGTCAGAGGACTTGCATGTTTAACACCTACAACCCCACTCTGCACGCTCTTGTGGCTGTTAGGAACAGTGGGGGAGAACCAAGTGCTACTCGAAGCTAGAATATGAATTCTCAGTAGAGGATCTGCCTCACCTTGAATAAAGCAGTATGCAAGTTGGTTTCATATTATTAGATTTTTTTGATGACTTCATCACTCTCCCATTGAATAAAATGAGCAGCTCAATTTGGATTGTTGCTCTGGCCCTTCACGTCCTCGGGTTTACATTTCGAAATCTGATTCAGATGCTGTGCCTTTACACAAGGTAAGGCTAGAGCTCTGTTTTTCTTATGTTTACTTTGGTTATTTTTACACTCTCTAATGCAGTTCAGCTGCCCTGTCACACTCCGCTGTTGTCTGGGGTTTTCTGTGGGAGGTGTGTGCTGAGGTGACCGTGTCCCTGGCTGTGGCTGTGTGGGTGGGACAACGGCTGGAGTGGAGCTGTGGTGCTGTGCCTGTGTGGGACAGGGGTACAGAATCAGTGTGACTTGTGCATCTGCAAAGCAATTGCTTCTATCATGTTATTGAGGTAAAAAGGAGCTGGCAGCTGCCCCATTTACAAGAGCAATGGCTTTAGAGACTGGTTTGTTCCCCTCCCAGCACCATCCTGTCATATGGAAGGATACAGGACCTTCTCCATGGTACAGTTGTGCCGCTCTCTGTTTAGCTGTCATATTATTGAATATGATTCAGTCCTCAAACATTCTGCTTCCAAACACTCCATGTTGACCTTTAAAATCTTTCTCCCTTTATTTTTAGTTTTGCTTCTTCCTGGTACGTAGAATTTTCTTTTTCCAGCCAGTCTGCTTTATGAAGGCAGCTCTCTAGCGTAAGACTAGTTAGGGCAAGTAAAAGTCTAACAGGTTTTCTTCCTGTTTTTTCCGTTTTGGGTTGTGCTTTGTTTGGGGGGGATGCGTGGGTGGGTAATTGTTTTGGTTTTTCTGCAAGTGGCTCTTTGCAAGATTTTTCTTGAAAAGAGAAGCTTTTACTGCTCATTGGTTTTTAAAGCTCTTCTCCTCCCTGGGTTTGAACACGCTCTCGTTATTTTAGAGCTTAGGGGCCATAGCTGGCCGGTACCAGAGGGGACAGTGTAACATCTAGGGGCTTGTACAGAAGTTTGTACACTTGTGTAATATGTAATAGGCCTTTTCACACTTTCTGTTGAGCTTTTTACCTGTAACCTTTACTATGTTGTAAATTAAATGCAGATTTTGCCAGTTTGGAGAGTGTTAGTGTGTTCGTTCCCAGTCTGTGCTCAGCAGTCGGGACTGCTGGTTGGTTTGTGGCTGGTTGAAGGATTTCTGCTGTGGCCAAGCACAGCTTTCACTGCAAGGTCTCCTTCGTAGCAGCTGCAGCTCATAAACCCTCTCCAGCTGCTCTGGCTGTGCCCTGGATTGCTGCCCTGTCCTCCGGGCACCGTGCTTCTGCACACACAAGTAACGCTGAGCAGTGGATTTCAAACAGCAGCCACTCTTGTTTGCTGAGTGAAGTTTCACCTGGTTCTGGCGTAATCCTCCCTCTGCAAAAGTTATACTTTAGAGCCTGACTTTGCTCTTCTTGTGGCTGCCCTAGCCTCTGGATTGGCCCTGGACAGTCTGAGTGCGCCTTTGTCACCCTGGGGCTCTGCAGCTTGGCCAGGACTCCCTGGGGAGAGCTGGAGTGAAAAACAGTAAACAAGGACCTGGTTAAAGATAACCCTGGTGCCTGTGGTGTAGGATTGAGAGGGATTCCCAGGCTTGGCCGAATTTAGTAATATATAGACTGTAGATGAGTATTTCTTCTCAATCAGGCAATATCCTTTACACAGCTGGGGTGGTTACATTTTTATTATTGCGTGTCAGCAGAAGGCTGAATCTTCACAATTCATGTCCAAGCTGCTGGTCTGCCGTAGGTAGAAATATTTGATACAAGTTAAGTAGGTAACCTTGTGGTCTGACAGTTTAAGTGTTGTGGTTAGCAGCTAATTTCCTGTATTAAAGGAAATTGTGAGAAGCAGTCAACTTGCATGAGACAACACTGCAATGTGGAATGCAGAGATGGGAACAAAGAAGTGGAGAAGAATTTGCAGCTGAAAAAATGAGCTAAAGAATAATGGCAGTGTTTTCCCGGAAAATCTGTCCTTGCAGCACTCACTGGATTCTCATTGTAACCCCCTTCTCTCCCTTGGTTTTGAAATACAGGAGTGCAGTGCCCAGCAGGCATCCCAAGAGCTGGTAGGGAGCTGACACAAGTTCTGTTCCCAGTGAGCTGCGCAGTGAGACACCTGTGTGTTAGACTCTCATGACATGCCTGAAGGAATGATTTCTTGGGAGAGGAGGTGACTTTTCCCTGCAGCCTTTTAGGAGAGCAGGAATGGCTTCCAGCACAGGGCAGGCGAGTGCCAGCTGAAGTGGTGTGTGCTCCTGCAGTTCTACCAAGTGCTTCAAAACACTCAGTGGGGTGGGGAGAGACCACGGGGGAAGGTTGGACTGGAACAAGTGGCTTAGAAGAAGCCAAAGAACTGGGGCTGTGTGATGGCTGCCACAGGGCTCAGAAGTCAGATGCTGTTTAAGAGGATATCTTCAAAAGCAGTCTAATACAGTCAGGTAGTTTATAAGTTCTTTGATCTCAAAACTCTGTCTTAATTAAGCAATGATAGGTAAAGCAGGGGGAAAAGTTTCTGCTTTCACCTCTGCTCCACAGCAGGAGCAGCTCCTCGTTCATACCAGCTTTGTGGTGTCACTGGCACCTGCCTGCTCAGTGTAGGGGACAGGATTCTAGTGCACACAGAGAGCATGAAGTAAGGTTGTGGCAAGTTCAGGAAAGACTGGCTTCACGTGTCTTCTGTGCTCGTCTGCCTGGCGTCCTGTGTGTGGGGTCACAGTTCCTGCTTCTCTGAGGAGCTCTGGCCTCCTACATCTTGTAGCTTCAGGCCCCCAGCTGCAGCCGAGCAACAGCAAAGTTCAGGACTTCAACAAGCTCTGAGGATGACTTGGGGACTGTCTGAAATCTGTGGAAACTCCAGTTGTCTGTCTGAGGTCCTGCAAGGCAATTTCTCTAGGCAATTTTTATGTTTCCCCAGTTGAATCTGGATGCCAGAAGAGCAGGGAGACCTCTTTGCTTCCTTGTAGCTGCTGTGATTGTTGTGATTTCTTTTCATCCTTGTGACCTGAAATTGGCCTGTTCAAGGGTTATTCCTGACTTCATCATGAGAACTTTTCTCAGTCCTACAGCAGAGATCTCCTGTCCTGTCCCTGAGTGCCTCTGCTTCTGTGTCACTGCTTCACTTACACTGTTTTCCAGTCACACTACATGAAGGAATTGGAGACTAAACCCTGTGGGGAGGAGGACTGGTACAATGAAAGGTGCTGAAAGCTAACCATCTTGCCTCTCGGAGCCTGGGGATGTTGTCCAGAGGCCAAGGTAATGGCTAAAAATGGGCAGAGTAAGCAAATGAGTGTCACGAGCCCAGGTGAGAAGTCTGAAGACTAGAAATAAAACCTCTGATGTCCTGTGGGGTGGAATGAAAACTAGTGGTGTGTTTTCCACAAGCACCCTATCTGAGCAGTAGGGACCTGACAGAACATCATTGTGTCTCCCTGAGCATCTGCGACAGGAACTCGGGCAGTAGCAGGCCAGCTAACAGCCTTGCCCACAGGGGAGGGGGTGTCCATGAAGGCGTCCTGGTTTTGGTGCAGATCCTGAAGCATTTCAGGCACAGCAGGGAGATTTTGTCCATGGCTCAGTTGGAGCTTCAGTAGCACCAAAGAACTGCCATCTCCATCTGATACTGAGTACGACACATGGTGAGCAACAGGGAGTAGCTTATGTGTTTAGTGCTTTGAATGTTTCCAAGAGACATGCAGGACTCTGGATATGATCAACCAGTCCTAACTGGAGAAGGCAGAACCACTGGTTTGGTGACCGTGCTGTAAAGCTCATCTGTCTCCTGCAGAACCCGCTGCCGAAAAGCTCTTTGCTCTGCACTGACCAGCTGTAAAGGCTCCTGTGAGATGCTGCACAAGAGATGAGAAAGCTGAAATGATGCACGGGACCATCTCTGCAACGAGCTCCCCTCTGCCAGGAGACAGCCCCATGTGGGTGTTTCAGACAAGCTGGTGCTCTACAGAACCAGTTCCGCTTTACGTGTGGCACTTGCCTGCTCTTCCCTGGCTGTGCATGGTCATCAGTCCGGGAGCACAGAGACCTGCGTGGCTTACAGGAAGGGTTTGCTCATTGCTTCCTCTTGGGTCATGTATGGGGTTTCTTTTTTTTTTTTTTTTTTTTTTATGGGAGGGGTGGAATATTCAATTCCATTAATAACCATTTTCTAGTTAAAGAGATATTTCTGCCCAGCCTGTCTTTTGCAAAAGGCAGCTGTGTGGAACTGATTATAGCCCTCTGACTAGTGGCAGTTGCTAGCCAGTTTTTACCCTTTTGATATCACTGGGCCCATCTGTTAGAGAGGTTTTATGTTTTTCTTGTTATCTCTTAAAAACTCTCAGACACTCGGTACACTGAACACAACCAGCTGTACTGTGATGTAGGATTCACAGTTGATGCTGAACAGAATCCTGGTCAAAAACATTACTCATACCTAGTTCAGCACACGAATTTCTGCAAACCACAGATTTTTCCACCTATATTTTGTCCATGATGTTAATGGGTGTGTTCTGCTCTGCTCAGGCAAATGCACAACTGGAGAGGAAAAAAGCTATTGCTTGGTTTCCTGGCTCACTGCTTGAGGCAGAAAATGGAAACTTCTGATGCAAGTCAGGTGATGCCCATCTACAAGAAGGATGACAAGGAGGATCCAGGAAACTGCAGGTCTGTCAGTCTGACATTGGTGCTGGGGAAAGTTATGGAGCAGATCATCCTGAGTGCCATCGCACGGCACATACAGGATAACCAGGTGATCAGGCCCAGTCAGAATGGGCTTGTGAAAGGCAGGTCCTGCTTGACAAACCTGATCTCCTTCTATGACAAAGTCACCTGCTTGGTGGATGAGGGAAAAGCTGTGGATGTTGTTTACTTGAACTTCAGTAAGGCCTTTGACTCTGTTTCCCACAGCATTCTCCTGGAGAAACTGGCTGCCCATGGCTTGCGTGGGAGTGCTCTTCCCTGGCTGCAAAGCTGGCTGGAGGTCAGGCCCAGAGAGTGGTGGTGAAAGGAGTTAAATCCAGTTGGAGGCTGGTTGTGCATGGTGTCCCCAGGGCTTGGTACTCGGGCCAGTTCTCTTTAAAATCTTTATCAGTGACCTGGATGAGGGGATTGAGTGCACCCTTAAGTCATTTCACAGATGACACCAGGTTGGGTGGGAGTGTGGATCTGCTTGGAGGTAGAAAGACTCTACAGAGGGATATGGAGAGGCTGGATGGATGGGCTGAGGCCAGTGGTGTGAGGTTCAACAAGGCCAAGTGCTGGGTCCTGCCCTTGGGTCACACCAACCCCATGGATGTTCCAGGCTGGGGGCAGAGTGGCTGCAGCTGCCTGACAGAACACTGCGGGTGTTGGTCGACTGTTGGCTGACCACGAGCCAGCAGTGTGCCCAGGTGGCCAAGGCGGCCAAAAGCATCCTGGCCTGGATCAGGAATAGTGTGGCCAGCAGGACTGGGGCAGTGACCGTCCCCCTGTACTGGGCACTGGTGAGGCCCCACCTTGAAGGCAGTGTCCAGTTTTGGGCCCCTAACGGCAAGAAAGACACTGAGGTGCTGGAACAGGTCCAGAGAAGGGCAACGGAGCTGGTGAGGGGTCTGGAGCACAAGTCTTGTGAGGAGCAGCTGAGGGAGCTGGGGGTGTTCAGCCTGGAGAAACAGGGAGTGAGGGGAGACCTTCTCACTCTCTACAACTCCCTGAAAGGAGGGTGTAGTGAGGGGTGAGTCTCTTCTCGCAAGGAACAGGCTATAGGACAAGAGGGAACAGCCTCAAGTTATACCAGGGGAGGTTTAGATTAGATATTAGGAAAAAATTCTTCGCTGAAAGGGTTGTCAAGTCTTAGAAGAGGCTGCCCAGGGAAGTAGTAGAGTCATCATCCCTGGAAGTGTTTAAAAGATGCGTAGACATGGTGCTGGGGGACATTGGCTAGTGGTAGCTTGGCAGTGCTGGGTCCCCTGCACCTACTACTGTCCATCTCATCACCCTTATTAGAGCCTCAGCAGGGTAAGAGGCAAAACCATTTGTGGGTCCTGGTTCTCCCACACTCTTCTAGAGACATGTCTCTTGCAGGGAGAGACAATGCTGGGTTAGTCTTAGCACCGCGCTGGGTTGTAGATGGCAGGGGAGCACCTGTGGGCTTGGACAGTTGAGCGTGGACAGGATCATCAAGGGACTGTATGTGACACTCTGGTGCCACCAGGGCCTTCTGTTCTCACTGTTCCCCCTTTCCTGGCCTTCCTGCTGCACAGCCTCTCTGGTCTTGGACACAAGCTGCGTCCTGCTTCCTGCCATAAGCAGTTCTATCACTTGATGCTTCCTTTTCTTCTGCACGTGCTGCTGAGTCAGAGAATCTCTATGTGCTGCCCTGCTGTCAGAGGGGATCCCTCGGTAGGGAGCACCTGCTGGACAGGATCTGAATTTGAAGTCAAAGAAGAGGAGAGGGTGCTCACAGAGGAGACCATGTGTCTAACCGAAGCCTAAGCCACCCTGATGTCAGGCTCTGGGTGGCTGATGTGGAAACGCCTCCTATACCTCGGTGCCTGCAGAGGCCTTTCTTGCTGTGAGGAAGCAAGGGCTGTTTTTGGGAAAGGGCGTGTGCTGGTTTCGGTTAGCATGTGAAATACAGCAGCAGTTCTCAGGGTCCTGCCATGGCCTGTCCCCCTCCCTCACAGGCAGCGCGGGCTCCGCAGGGGGAAGTGAAAACGTTCCACTCAGTTATTCACCTCAGGGCCTTGGCTGTGTTTGGGGTGACAGAGCCCTGACAGGTTTCCTGCCTTTTCCAACTCTTCCCAGAGACATCCCAAACCCCATGAGACAGCTACACACACTTCTGCAAAGCAGCCACCTCCTTCCAGCCATCCCTTGATGAAGGCGGGCTGAAGGCCAAGCTCCCAGGAGAGCACAGCAGGCATCGTTGGCCCTAAAGCCGAGCTGCTCCTCAGCTCAAGAACACATCTCTGCCTCTCCTCATTCCCCTTTCCCTGCAGCTCTTCCCCATCCTTGAAGAAAAGATGCTGCTTCTTCCTTGGCTCTGACTCGCGCTGGCCCAATCCTGCCTCTTTGCTGCTGGAGCTCAGCAGCCTGGAGTCCTGCTCCTGGAAGCCCCTTTCAGGCTAGAGCCAGCGGGCTTTTGAGCTGACCATGATTGCCTTCCATGGCCATGCTTATTGTAACTGTGTCCGGGGCTTGGACACCTCTATGACCCTGTATATTTTTCTGGACTTCCCATGGAGATTTGCACGCTGGGTCCTCAGCTGCCCTTTCACAGCTGTGCTCTGCAGCCGGGATATCAGCATCCCCCTTGAGCATGTCTCCCTCCATCACTCACCTGGGATATCGAGGGCCCTGGGAATTGGGGGCTGCTGGACGTGTCAATGAGCAGAGCTCTGGGGAGCTGCATGAGCACGGGATGTTGTTGAGTGTTCGTTATCACATCCTGGGAGGAAACCTCAGCAGAGAGCAGGCAGTGTTTGGTATCTTCTCCAACCACAATTGGCTTGTTACATGAGAACCATGGGCTACTCAGCTGTCCAGCTTAGGCCACTCAGTGTTTCTGGCTCTTGAAGTGACATTTTATTTTTAGACATATTTTTCTCTGGCTGATTTTCAAGCTAATTCCTTCTGTTCCCTGTCCACTCCTGTTTTCCCCAGACAGGCAGAAGAGCACCTGGTGGCTGTGGCCATGCTTTTCTGTTTTGAACTAGACCAGCACATCATCTGGGGAAATCCTCATTCTCTTCCTGCAGCTGCAAACACAGGTCTCAGCAGTACCAAAATGCACACCCTGCCTTGCCAGGGATGCCCACCATGACCACCCTCACCTGTTCCCTGCAGAGACACCCTGGAGTCAGCTTTGCTGTCCAGGCAAGTGGCTGGTTCCTCAGGGCCTGTTTGGGAATGGAGGAATGGGAACGATGTCCTGAGATCTTTGCTGTTGGCTGTTCAATTTACCCTGTGATTTCCAGAGCAATACATCTCTTCAGCCCCTCCCTGGACTCTGCCTTCAAGCACCAAAATACCTCCAGAGGGGCAAGCTCTGCAGATCTGGGATCTTCTCTCTATTATACTGAGAGTTTCCTGGCCTCCCACGGTTAGTCTGGTCCTGCCCTTTAGAGGTTCTTGACACTGTTTGATACAACTTTGTACCAATAAAGTGTATTTTGTTATTTATCCCAGGCAATGTGTCCCGTTGCCACTTCTTGATGATGCAGCTGATGGCATCTAAACTTCTGCTGCTTGTGTTCTTCCACCCACTTTAGCTTCATTGCTCTAGTTTCACATGGGCTTGTGTGCAGCTGCCCTGCTGTAAATCTTGCCATGTCCCATCAGCATGTGCTCAGTATCAATGCACCTTCTACAGTGATGCTGAGCCTGCCTGTCTGGGACAGTCTGTCCTGCTGGGCAACAGCCTAAAGAGGGCTGGTACATGGCAGTTCCTGCTTCTCTTCCTCAGGCTGAAATGCACAACACCAAACCCATGCTCTTGCTGTGAACATGCACGACTAAGACTGGGTCATGGCTGATGGCTCAAGGGAAGCCATCCCTCCCGCCTGCCTGCACTGGGAACAGCAGACCCAGTGTTGAACCCTGAGTTCAAGGAGAAGGATGGGGGAGAAGGACCACCAAAGGCCAACCAATTTAGGGCTGAGTACATGATCTACAAGGAGTGTTTAAGGCAGCTGGGATGGGTTTGTCTGGTGAAGAGGAGAAGGACAATCTCATAGCAGCCAACAGCTGCTTGAAGGACGGTTTTGCTGTTAATGGAGCCAAATTCTTCCCAGCAGTGGCAGACATGATAGTGAGGGCCAGTGGCCACATCCCCAGCTTGGGAGCTGCAGGCTGGGCATTAGGAAAACATCTCTGGGAGGGTGGTGCAGCCCTTTAACAGATCACCAAGAGAGGTGGAAGGTCTCCATCCTTGTAGGATGCCTTTCTTCAAGTTTCTTTTCTACATTAAGTCCTGTCCTGCTCCTGTTCTTAACCCACGGCTTTGGTTTTATTTGTAGGGCAAATTAAAGGAAACGTTACAGAGATGAAGCTCATCAGGAGCAGCAGCTCTCAGAACTGCAGTTTCCACCTTGTCGGCCCCAGGGACTGTGCTCGGCTGTTTTGGCGGAGGACAGGGCTTGTCTCTGCAGAGAGACGGATGGGTGCTGCTGCCTGTCCTGGAGGTGCGGGAATTTGGCTCTACGGTCCACAGTGCCACGCAGCCCAGACTCCCTGACTGCCCTCTCTCCTGCACACTGAACATCAGCCAGAGCAGGGGGCACAGGATGTCTGTACAGGGGGAAAGCTGGGTTTGAAAGCCCAGTGGTGAGCGGGATGGAAGTCCCCGTGTATGTATAAGGGGTGAGGGCTGTCTGAACACAGCCCTTTGCTCTCTCTGGTGTGGTCTGCCTGGACCTGCCCTCTGCTCCACCACACCATCACTCCCTCTGGCCCAGCCACAGAGGGGCAGGGCAGGCTGGTACATGGAGGGACACAATGGGGACAGCCTGGGGAGGACAGGCTGGAGCATCAGTCCAGGCAGGGGAGCACCACAGCAGAGCTGGGGAGGTCCATGCCTTCACCCTCCTTCAGCACCAGTGGCACCACCAGGACCGGCACTGGAGGACACAAAGCCATGATGGGGGCCAGGAAGGGGGTTGTCCCAGCAGCACCTCGGTCAGTCTGTGCAGGCTGGAGAGTTGCCAGCAGCAGAGTCTAACACCAGAGAGGGAACCTACTGCCAGAAGCAGAAGTGAAAGGCAAGCAGAAGTGAAATCAGAGCCCAGAGCTGCTTCCCACGCGGTTCTCTCTCTGCAGTGCCCCAGAGCACCCGGCAGCACAGCCATGGAGCCCCTCTCCTTCCAGGAATACATCTGCTCCCTGGATCCCGCCACCCTGCCCCGTGTCCTCAGGATTTGTGCCGGTGTCTACTTCCAAGGTGAGTGCTGGCTGCCTGTAAAGGGTGCTCCAGGGTGCCCCACCTCCTCCCGCTGTGCCCCTGCACCCCCAGCTCTCCCCTCCTGCCTTCAAGATGGCTGGTCCCTGCTACGGGGGTGTCTCTGCTAGGGAGAGGCATGGGTCCTCGCACCAACAACAGACACTGGTGCCTAAGGTACAGCTGCTTGCAAAAACACTTTTCTACACCCAGTGCCCACACAGCTGGGTGCCCCAGACCATTCAGTCACACTGCTAGGAAAGTGGTGGGGCACAAAAAACCATCCAAGCTGGTCCTCCACTTCATGCACAGCTCTGGTCCCAGGCAGGGAGTCATCTGCTGGTGGTGGATCTGGCAGGGGTGGAGGCCACAGGGTGGGTAGTGGAGGAAGGTGGGAGTGGAGTTGCCCCTGGCCCCGGTGCTGGGAGTTCAGCAAGGGCATAGAGAGCAGCCTGGTCTGAGCTCTCTAATTCCTCCCGGGCCATGACCCTGGAGACATCTTAGGTCAAGGAGAAGCCTTGAGCAGTATCAGCTGGTGGCCAATGATGGTGGTGAAACAGAGCCAGAAATAAGCAAGTGCTTTTCCTGGAATTCTGGGGCTCCCAAAAAAGCTGGGAATGGGCAGCAGGATCCTGGCAACACCAACGTGGCAGTAACCATCAGGATTTGTAGAACTTGTAGCATTTGTTTAGGTTTAACTAAATTTTAAAGAGTAGGACAAGTGGTTGGGGTGGTCTCACTCTGCTTCTCTGTAGCTTGGTTAGGATGGATGATTAGTTTTCCCAAATGCTTCTGGTGGCCTCAATAACATTTAACATTGTTAAATGAGTAAAACTGCTACTGTTCCAACAACAGCAGTCAATTTGTTCAGCAGTTGCTGGTAATCATGGTGAGGCAGCTGGTGTTTTCTGCTTCACAAAGCAAGCAGTCATGAGTTCATCTCAGGAAGGGTGAAGGTTTGGTAGCAGCTCAATGAATGCAGATTTATGGGCAGAAGAGGGTATTGCTTGCTTTGGAGAGTATCATGATGTGGTAGCGTAGCCTGAGGAGCTCCTGCTCCAGGAAAAGCTCAGCTACCCCCTTGGCAGCGTGATCAATCACTGACTCATTCCCGCCCCATTTCTTGTGTGAGTTACAGCAGTTCAGCCTCCACCCATTCTGTCGTGCCCTTCTGCACTGCTTTTCTCTTCTGTTACGACCCCTGCACACTTACCAGCACTGGGAGCTTCCCAGAACACGGGCTGTATAAGCTTCCAGGTATTCCTGATTCCTTAGCAATAAGCATCAGCCCAACAAAGACCCTTTAGCCAACCTCCCAGGTGTGAATTCACTTGGCTGCTGGTGACCAGTGCTGGACCTCACAGATGGGTCAGAGTGCACTGGGGGTGAATCGGTGTTGCACCCTGCAGGTATGCCCTCCTGCACTGATGATGTATCTTGAACACCTCTGGATTTCCCGCCACTACTGATGATCTCATTTGTACTAGGATTGTATTAGCAAAAATTTGTGGGTGTTCCTAAGATGTTAAAAAACTGCTGCTGGTCTCAGCTCCTTCTTGGGGCCTTCTCCCAGCCACACGCTCCACCTCCTCTGTGTTCTTCGTCCAGCTTTATGTTGCTAAACAGCTCCGGCTGATGCTGTGGTGGAGCCAAGGAGTGCTTTTGGGTCCTGTGCAGGGCATCCACAGCCATGTGTGTCTGTGTGTCCTGTTGCCAACCAAGGGGACCAGCCATGCCATGTGCGCGTGGGGGTAACCAGGTCTCTGCACCCAGGGTGTGAGACACCTTTGTGCAGCCGTGAGGCAGGGCAGCCTGGTGGTGGGTTTTCTCCCTTTTCAGGCCATGCCCTCAATGTTGTCACAGCATGAGAGGGCATGGGAGGACTGGAGGGTGGGGAGTGGGGCTTACACAGTGTGCAATACTTTGTGAAACTTCCTCGCTTTCATATACCTCTTCCTGTGGTTTATTTTTTCACATTTATTTCCACCTCGAGGTTCCCCCACTCCCCCTGGGCAGGCACTCTCCTGGCCGTTCCCACCTGCACTCCACAGGTGTCGGTGGTCGGTGGTCAGTGGTGGGGCAGTCCCTGCAGCACCGTCCATCCCCCCTGCGCTCGGGCACCAATACCCAGCATGGGAACACCAGCCCATCTCTGGCAGTGTGTCCAGCCCTGGCTCCGTCTGTCCTGCCCAGACCTGCCAAGGCGGCTGTCAGTGCCAAGGCCCTAAACCAACATGTTCCCACTGTGGCCCAACGCACCAGCTTGCCCCGTTCACCAGGTGAATCTGTGCCAGCCCCAGCTCTGTCCACACTGAGCCCATGGACCAGCCCTTCCCCAAATAGCCACCCTCCTTCCCCAGCACCTTCCACCCCCATCCCAAGGCCCCCATCTGCAGTTCCAGGTGGCAGCAGTCCCCTTGGCCCCATGACAGGCACTGGGGCTTCCTCAGGGATGTCCGTGCACCCATGAGTACCAGGACACCCAGGCTTGGATCATATCTCAGAAGGACAAAGCCTGTGGCCAGGACCAGGCCAGGGTCAGGCCTCTCCCCACTGCCCAGGGACCTTATCACAGCTGGCCAGGCAGGGGCTCCCACAATGTAACTGGCATTTGTTAAAGGTGCACCCCATGAGTATCTCTCATGGGACTCAGTAAATCACTGAGGTTGGCAGGGCCAGATCACCCAGGCAACCCCCAGTTCAAGCGGGGTCAGCAGGAGCTGGTTGCTCATGACTCTGTCCAGGCAGAGTTTGAGTATCTCCAGTGGTGGAGACACTGGAGATGGTGGAGACTCCACAGCCTCTCTGGGCAACCTGTCCTCGTGCTTGACCACCATCACAGTAAAAAAATGTTTCTTGCATTCAGAGGAAGTTGCCTCTGGTCCTGCCACTGGACACCACTGAGAAGAGCCTGGTTTGCTTCCTCCCTTCAAATATTTATATACATTG
>JAOQGH010000009.1:7651086-7664140 GCA_025769975.1 Gallinago jamesoni
CAAGGGCACGCTGCTGGTTCATGTTCAACTTGGTGTCCACCAGGACCCCAGGTTCTTTTCTCCCAAGCTACTTTCCAGCTGGGTGGCCCCCAGCGTGTGCTGGTGCTGGGGGCAGTTCCTTCCCAGGGGCGGGACTTTGCCCTTCTCCTTGTTGAACCTCATGAGGTTCTTGTCAGCCTGTTCCTCCAGCCTGTCGAGGAGCTGAGCACAACCCTCTGGCTTATCAGCCCCACCTCCCAGTGTCGTGTCATCTACAGACTTGCTGAGCATGCACTCTGCCCCCTCATCCAGATCAGTAACTAAGAAGCTAGACAGGATTGGGCCCAGTGACAATCCCTGGGGCACACCACTTGTGATGTCTCCAAGTAGACTTGGTATTACCGCTGGTATCTCTGGCCCCAGCGGTTCAGCCAGGTTTCAGTCCACCTCAGTGTCTGCTCATCCAGCCCATTCTTCATCAGCTTCTCTATGAGGATATGGTGGGAGATTGTGCCAAAAGCCTTCCTGAAGTCAAGGTAAACAATACCCACTGCTCACCCCTTGCCCACCAAGCCAGTCACATGATAGTAGAAGTAGATCGGGTTGGATAAGCATGATTGTCCCATACTGATTCATCCAAATCACTTTTTCATTCTTTATATATCTGTTAACGGTTTCCAGAATTATCTGCTCCATCCCCTTCCCACGGTTTGAAGGGCACGTGACTGGCCTGTAGTTCCTTTTCTTGCCTCTCTTGAAGATAGGAGTGACATTTGCTTTTTTTCCCAGTCTTCAGGAACCTCTGTCAATTGTCTATGACCTCTCAAAAGTCATGGAGAGTGGCCTCACAAAGTCAGCATTCGTGGGTGTACCCCAACAGGCCCTGTGGGCTTTGTATGTCTGTTTGGTGCTCCCTTACATGGTCCTCCTCTGACAAAGGCAGATCTTTCTTGCACTAGACTTTACCCCCGGTCTCAGGGAGATCCCTGAAGGCTGGTCATATCTGTAAAGACTGAGGCCAAGAAGGCATTGAGCACATCTGCCTTCATTGTGTCACCAGGTCCCTTGCCCTCGGGACTCATGTTTTGCCCAGTCTCTTCCTTTTGCTGTCATTGTACTTGTAGAAGCTTTTCTTGTTGCCCTTTACATCCTTCAATTCCAGGCAGCCTTTGGCATTCCTAACCCCATGCCTGCATGCTAGGCATGTGTCTCTGCTCCTCCTGGGCCACCTGTCCTGCTGCCACCACTTGTGCCTTTGTATGCCACCACACCTCCTTTGTGTGGCTGAGTTCAATCAGGAGCTCTCAAATGTTGGACAGGAGCACCAACCACCTGTAGGTATTCTGAGGAAGCAGTGAAGAACAGCTTACAGAGAGCATGGTGAGACACTGGCCCAGGTTACCAAGAGAAACTGTGGCTGCCCCATCCCTGGAGGGGTTCAAGGCCAGGTTGTAGGGGGTGGGAGGTGTACCTGCAGGGGACATGTCCATGGAAGAGGGTTTGGACCAGATGATCTGTGAAGCTCCTTTCCAACTCAAATGACTCTGATTCTATGAAATGCTGGTAGAGGCATTTTCTTTGAGGAAATCTCTCTCTTCACCCTGCAGGGTCTGTGTATGAGATTTCAGGCAACGAATGCTGCTTGTCAACAGGCGACCTGCTGAAAGTCATGGCTGTGGCACTGCAGAAGGTCATTTGTGAGGACATGGTGACAGGGAAGACAACAGAGCTGCCACCAACTTTTAAGGGTGAGCAGGACTGTCTTGTCCCAGCCTGAACTCCATGGGTACCCTCCTCCTGGGGGCAGCTTCCGTAAGCTCAGCCTCATTGTTCCACAGGTCTTTTCCAACCTGCCCCAGCCCCAAGACTGAACAAAACACTGCAGACACCGTTCCTGGAGGGCAGCCCACAGCAGGTCCTGACGCTGCTCCAGGTGCTGGGGCGGTGGGACAGGCGACCACAGCCCCTGCTGTGCCCCACCATTGGCCCCCATGCCCTGCTCCTGCACCCCGTCTATGAGGTGCATGCCGCCATGCACCGTGAGTCCAGATGGGGCTGGGGGGTCAGGGGTGCTGTGGGGTTGGAGTAAGGACGCTGCAGGATCTGATGCTGAGGGGTTGGAGGGTGAGGCTGGGGGTCATGACAGGGATGCTATGGGGCTGGGATGAGGGTGATAGGGTTGGGGGCCTAAACCAGTTTGGTGCTGGGTCCAAGGGGTGGGTGTAGCCAGGGGGATGTGCGGTGGGCTCCTCTCCCACATGGGGCCAGGGAGAGGCCGAGCGCAGAGTCAGGGCAGCTCTCTCCCTGCAGTGCGTCGGGACGTGGTGAAGATCCCCTCCACACTTGAGGTGGATGTGGAAGACATCACAGAGGAGGCGCAGCATGTCCACTTTGCCCGGGCACTGCTGTTGAGTGAGGTGCTGAGGATGGAGGAGGTGCTGCCGGCCCAGGCTGAGATCCTGGAAGGTCCAGCTGGTCCCTCCATCTTCGAGAGTGCCTGGGTGTCGCGGCTGCAGCGGGGGCAGCAGCTGCAGCTCCACAGCCGCTCCCATGCCTGTTGGGTCCTGGCTTCGGCCCCCAGCAGCAGCCGCCATTTCCTCCTCTCCAGCAGCTACCAGGGCCGGTTCCGCCGGCGGCCCCGGCAGTTTACAGGAGTGCAGGAGCTTGCGGCCGGCCTGCAGCCCAGCCAGCGGCTGTGTGTAGTGGTGACGCAGGACTGTGAGGGCCGGGGGAATGATGTGCCCCCACTTGGCGTGGGCGACCGGTTGGAGGCCCAGGGGCTGCAGGGGAACGGCCCCGACACCCGGCTGCTCTGCCATCGCCATGGTGGGGGGGAGGAGGAAGGCGAGGGGCTGCTGCTGCCTCTGGACCTGGGGGGCAGCTTCGTGGAGGAGATGTGTGACAGCAAGAAGTATGGGCTGGTGGAGCTGCTGGAGCGGCAGCCACTGCCCTGCGAGGTTCGGGTGGTGGCTGCTGACCCGGGGCTGGAGCGGGACGTGCTGGGCACACTGCCCGCCCTGCGGCTGGAGGCCCGCCTGGACCAGCCCGTCCTTGTGGGCAGCTTCTGCCAGGAGCCAGCGGAGGGCTTTGAGATCCCACCACAGTGGCTGGACTTCTCCATCCTGCTGAGCGAGGGGCCCATCCGCCCCCCGCCCCCCTGCACCCTCCGATGCCGGGTGGAGGAGCTGACTGAGGCCTTCTACTACCGGCTGCTGGCCCAGCTGCCCGGCGCCCCAGCCCCACCACCCCCACGGCCCCCCAAACGGGCACAAGCAGGGACAAGCCCTGGGGGACGACAGCCCTTGATGCCTGGATCCTCGCTGTTAGGCACCCGCCCGGCTCCATCACTGCCACCGCTTCCAGCCCTGCCCCAGCCGAGCACCTCCAAACAGTATGGCCAGCGGAGACCTCCCAGGGACACAGGTGAGGCCCTGACACATTCCGGGCCCTGACCCCTCTGGGGGTCTCAGCCCAGAGACACACTGCTGTGGCAGGAGGACATGGCTACCCAGCAGTGGCAGCGGGTTGTGCTGCTAACGGCCACCATTTCTTCAGGGCTGGCCCATGGGGACCTGGGGTAGGGATGCTGAGCTGGGGACATGTGCACCCCCGCCAGCTGGGCCTTCGTGGGGGCTACATCTCCCCTTCTCCTTGTCCCAGATGCAGGGAGGACCCATGGGTGATTGCCCCACTCCTGTGTCCCACAGGTTGGGGGTACCCACAGGGTCTGTCCAAGCCCTTTGTCCCACGTGCCAGGGGAACCCCTATGGAGCTGTCCCATCTCCCTGTCCCACAAACAGGGGGATCCACAAGGAGGCCACCTTGACCCCTTGTCGCACACAGGGACCACAGCACGGGGGGAAGCAAGGCTTGACCTCAGTGGTGATATCATGGTGAACACCACCGCGCAGCCCATTTTCTCTATCTGCCATCGAAGGGGGTACCTTCCCTCCTCCTGAGATGGCAGGGGACCCATGGCCCCCAAGGCCGGTGTCTGCAGGGGCAGAGCAGATGCCACCTCACCATAAGATGTCCCCCCACCCCGGGTCCCTGCCATGTTGGTGGAGAAGGCAGGAGGTCTGCCCCCACCAGGATCCTGCACGGTCAGTGTCCTGCATGTCTACAGGCTATGCCTTCCCTTCCAGGCACAGAGAGCGACAGCGCTGGACACAATTACGAAACTGTTGATGACAACATTCAAAAGACAATCCACAAAATGCAGGCAATTTTTCCTTTCTAGTCCTCTCGTTTCTGGCAGCCACCCAAGCCTCCAAATACTCTGAGACCTTAAGTGACACTGGTTCCTTGAAGAGGCTAAATGCAGCCCTAGGGACCCACAGCGCAACCTCCCAACCGAGCTGCCTTGGTCCTGCAGAAAGGTGCCCACTTTCCTCAGGACAGCCCCAGGCACAGAGTAAATCCCCCTGTTGTTCTGTGAGCTGTGTCCTCAAGCTGTCACCCATGGGACTCTGCCAGCACACAGCTGGGTAGCCACCGAGATGCCACTGAGATGCCAGCTCAGGCCCTGGGACACAGATCTCTGCTCTGCTGCATTACCTGGGCAGCTGGGCTGTGATACCCAGTTGGAGATGCTTTGGGGCCAGCACATCCCGACATTGCTTGGTGCATGGGGTGGGATGGGGTTAAGAGGAGACATGACAAGGTACTTCACACAGCTCAAGCAATGCCCCTGCTGGTTCTCAAACCGCCAACACATCTATGCACATCAGAAACTCACTTCCATAAGGCAGAAGCTGCATTTTTCTCATGTACAGCCAAACTCGCTTCTCACTCTGGCCTAATTTCTCACCAAGGCTGTAGAAAGATTCTAAAAGTATTCTGGCTTTAGGTTTTGCTGGCTCTCTTATCTGTTTTCAACTGCACCTGCAACCAGAAGCAACATTTGTCCTAGACCTTCATGGTCCCCTCTTGCTTGTGAGCATCCTGGTCAAAGTCTTACAGATTCTTGGCACCTACAAAGGTCCCTGCTGCTCTCATGGAATTGGATGCAAAAAAGGACCTGAAAACCAAGTAAGGACCAAAGTTCAACTCTTCTTTTCCTGGAAGATTGGCAAAGCTCCAGGAAAGTGGCACAGAGAAAGACCTCATACTCCTGATGTGCATTAAGGGAAGAGCTTACAAGAGGAAAGCTTTTAACTCCTGCATCACACCTTGCACTCCTTTCACATTGGAGCAGGAAAATAAATTTTATTTCAGATCAAACTGTTGCATGGTTTTTTTCCCCCCTGCCTCTCCCAGTGCAGAGTAGCTTTGAGTTCAGTTTTCAGTCCATGCCATTCCTCACTCAGGGCACAGAGCAGAGTTCCAAAGCTGCAGAGAGGATCTCATTCATCCAAGCTTGGCTCGAATCCCAGCTTGGGTTTGGGTTGGTGTCTTTCTCTGGCTCTACCCTGCGATTTACACTCAAGCATTGACACTCTCTCCTCAAATGAGCACCGTGGGAGAGACACTGACCATTGCTGGTGAGGTCCTTTCACAGAACATTCACTGAAGGAGAGCGAACCCAGCTCTCACCTGAAAACAGGCACTAACTATTTGTTAACAGCACCCATTTCATAGGATCAGAGAATGTCAGGGCTGTTTCAGTTAGAAGAGACCTTTAAAGATCATCTGGTCCAACTCCTCCCACCAGACCAGGTTGCTTCAAGCCCCCTACAACCTGGCCTAGAACCCCTCCAGGGATGGGGCAGCCACAGCTTCTCTGGGCAACCTGGACCAGGCTCTCACCATAGAATCATAGAATCATATGGGGTTGGAAGGGACCTCTGGAGATCATCTAGTCCAACCTCCCCCGCCAGAGCGGGTCTACCTAGAGCACGTTGCTCAGGAACGTGTCCAGGTGGGGTTTGAATGTCTCCAGAGAAGAAGATTCCACCACCTCTCTGGGCAGCCTATTCTAGTGCTCTACCACTCTCACAGTCAAGAAGTTCCTCCTCATGTTTAGGTGGAATTTCTTATACTCAAGTTTGTGCCCATTTCCTCTTGTCCTGTCCCTGGGCACCACTGAAAAAAGACCAGCCCCGTCCTCCTGACACCCACCCTTTAAATATTTATAAGCATTGATCAGATCCCCCCTAAGTCTTCTCTTCTCTAGACTAAGGAGACCAAAGTCCCTCAGCCTTTCCTCATAGCAGAGATGCTCCAGGCCCTTAATCACCTTTGTGGCCCTTTGTTGTACCCTCTCCAGCATTTCCCTGCCCGTCTTGAACTGGGAAGCCCAGAACTGGACACAGTGCTGCAGAAGGGGCCTCACCAGAGCAGAGTAGAGGGACAGGGCGACCTCCCTTGACCTGCTGGCCACGTTCTTCTTGATGCACCCCAGAATGCCATTGACCTTCTTGGCCACAAGGGCACATTGCTGGCTCATGGTCATCCTGTTGTCCACAAGAACTCCCAGGTCTTTTTCCTCAGAGCTGCTCTCCAGCAGGTCAGCCCCAACCTCTCCTGGTGCAGGGGTTTATTCCTCCCCAGTGCAGCACCCTACACTTGCCCTTGTTAAATTTCATCAGGTTCCTCTCTGTCCAACTTTCCAGCCTGTCCAGGTCATGCTGGATGGCAGCACAGCCTTCTGGTGTGTCAGCCACCCCTCCCTCCCAGTTTTGTGTCATCAGCAAACTTGCTGAGGGTACATTCCATCCCTTCATCCAGGTCATTGATGAATATATTGCAAAGGACTGGACCCAGTACTGACCCCTGGGGAACACCACTTGTTACAGACTTCCAGCTGCATGCTGTGCCCCTAATCACAACCCTCTGGGTCCTATCTTTCAGCCAATTTTCAATCCACTTAACTGTCCATTCATCTAACCCACACTTCCTAAGCTTATCTATGAGGATGCTGTGGGAGACAGTGTCAAAAGCCTTGCTGAAGTCAAGGTAGACAACATCCACAGCCCTCTTCTCATCTATCCAACCAGTCATGACGTCATCAAAAGCTCTCAGTTTAGTCTCACATGGATTTACCCCTTGGTAAATCCATTTGACTACTCCTGATAGCTTTCTTCTCCTCCATATGCTCTGAGATGACACTCAGGATGAGCCGTTCCATCACCTCTCCAGGGATGGAGATGAGGCTGACCAGGCTGTAATTTCTCAGGTCCTGCTTCTTGCCATTTTTGAAGACTGGGACGACACTGGCCTGTTCTCCAGGACCTCTCAAAGATGATGGAGTGGTCTTGCAATGACTTCTGCCAGCTCCCTCAGCACTCTCGGGTGTATCTCATCCAGACGCATGGACTTGTGGATATCCAGCCTTCTTAACTGATCTCTAACTTGGATCTTTAACTCACCACCCTCCCAGAAAAGAATATCTTCCCCACATCTCAGCTCAATCTCCCCCCTTTCAGCTTTCCCTCATCCTATGGCTCCCCTCCCTGATCAAGAGCCCATCCCCAGCTTTTCTGGAGCCCCTTTAGGGACTGGAAGGGGCCCTAAGGTCTTCCCAAAGCCTTCTCTTCTCCAGCCTGAACCCCCTTAACTCCCTCAGCCTGTCTTCACAGCTTCATACGATCCAGCCAAGAGACCCCCAGCAGTGGAAGGAGCCAACAGGTGTTTAAGTCTCCCCAGAATCCAGTTTTTCCTTCTCTTAGGGGGAAAAAACAGCCCCTGGACTATGGCTGGGGAGAAGATGGGCTCCAGGGAGGAGGGGAGCAGTACAGAGCAGAAACCAAAACAACTGAAAAGGCCCAAGTGTTTTTCCTTCTCTCCTTTATTTGAGACAAAAGCATTACAAATTTAGATTTCACTGTCATTTCACAGAGGCAGAGGCTTCTGTCCCCTATTCCAAATTGTCCTGCTGCCCAGACAACAGCAGATGCTTCTGGATGCTTTGAAGATCAAACAACAAATGAGACCAGGCAAAGGCTTAACCTCCCTCCCCAGCCATTTTTCCCTCTCCATCAGTGACATCACAAATGCTTTGTCCAGTAGCACAACTACTCTCTTTACTGCAAGCAATTCCATTCATTTTCACTTCTGAAAATCATCAGGGATTTGAAGGTTAGGAAGAAAAAAAGAAAATGACAGTACTTTTGGCTGCTACATCTGTTGGACTCCATGGCCTGGAAGTTCATCTCTCCCATATCTACAGCAGAGTTTAGCCCCAGCGATGACCACAGGCTGCAGCTGCACCGGTCTCTGACCCTGGGCAGGACACCTGGGTTTTGCCCCAGCACCGACACCAGCATCAGACGCCCTGGGCCTACCAGGCAGCCCCGCAGACCTGCACACAGGAATTACTGCTTCTTCAAAGCTGGGTCCCTTCACCAGTCCCGCATAACAAAAGCCCTGCAACTGGCAGCTCCCACAGCACCGAGTCAGCCAGCCCAGGAACCCACCAGCATTGGCCCTGGCTGCAGGTGCTGTTGGTCCAGCAGGACCCTGGGAACACACAGGACACATCCAAGGGACAGGTCAGTGCAGCGCTCCCCAACCTGGCAGCAGCAAAGTACACGTAGGTCTCTCAGCGTTCAGCTTGAAAGACCCCAGGTCCTGTTTTTTTGGCAAGGCATTCACCAGGAAAGCTGTGGTTCCTCGTGAGAGAACAGCTATGCACCTTACGGAGTTTGGGCTAAAAATGCTCCCAAAATGCTCCCATTAACAAATGCAAAACAATTCCCAGCAGGTAGTTTTCAGCTTTGCATTTTACATATCAGGAAGCATATCATGACCAAGAGGACAGAAAGAGGCTGCAGCAGCAGCCTCCCTGCACAAGGTGGGACTGTGCAGAGAAACAGGAGATGTAAATCTGTTAACCCCACCCTGATACACCCCCAACATCAACCCTGCTGTTTCCTACCTTACTGTATTTTATCTGTTGTTCTTTAAATAGTTCTAAGAAAAAACTTGTTCCACATGATGTAATTCATTTCAGCTTCTGCTCACTTTTGGTGGCAGTAATGATCCTGGCTATATTTGGAACACTGATACAACATGTAGATTTCTTCAGTAGTATGATTACTTTCTTAGTGTCCAGACAATCACTTCAATTTGGCCTTTTATAGCAATGTACTTCAAAAGCTAAGGAAAAAATAAGCATAGTTAAAGAAACCCTGAAAGCACAGCACAGGCTCTGTTTTTACCCACACAGCTAAGCTCTGTCAATGCAGACGATTCTATTTTTTTAGGGAGGAAAAACCTCTAGAGCCATACACATATGCAAGACTACCCATGTTAACATTTTATTGGAAACATTCAAAAGCTCTAGTAACAAGATCACATCACAGTACAAATACAGAGATAAATGCATAAAGTAAACCGATTAAAATATAATCATGATTACTGTACATTAGTGGCAAATTACTCTTAGCTACCCACCTTGTGAATGAAATGGAATGAAAGCTGCATTAGGAGAAACAGCTCTAGAAACTAAAGACAATCTGCCCAGGACAAGATTAGAAAGCAGTTCTTCTAACACAGGCATCCTCTAAGGGACCAAAAAAAACAAACTGAAGGCTCTGAGGGTTTCAGTTTCCCCATGTCTGTTTATGCTTTCAGTCACATGGCCACAGCATATAATCGAGTTCAGTTAATAGATTCTGTATGTTCTGTTTGTCCCTGCGCTCCATGGAGGCACTTGTAGAGTAACTGGGGCTTTCACAGGCTAGAAAGAGTAAAGATCACCGTTGCAAAGCTCGGCAGGATAACCTGATACATGGACAAGCATTTGCTTACAGCTAAATCCAGCTGGAAGTAGCTTCACTCAGCATCCGTTGACTTATAGTGTTCATCATCCACAGTGGAGTAGATGTGTCCCTCGCTGCTAAGGAAGTCAACTGCTTGCCTTTGATTGGAAAACAAAAAAAAAGGCAATTGTTAACTAGTTCATATTAGCCCCTTTCTCTCTGGGATTTCTCATTTACAGACCCCACCCCTACTGTTCCCTTCTGGCATCTGCCCAGGGAAGCTCTGAGCACTTTCAGTGCTGCTCCATCATCAGGAGGTACAGAAAGTTTCTCCAAAGATGGGGCAACACACTCCTCCAGCTCTGAGACTCCACCTGCCACAGAGGTGAGAGCACCACTCCCAGGACTCCCTGAGTAACAGCAGTACCTACAACTCTGCTTCCAAGGGAACTGAACACACAGAGATAATGGACGTTAATTACTAATTACTGTCTTTAGACTTCACTGTTTCACTAAGTCAGTCATAAGAGAAGAGAAACAGTCTATTCCCAAGCTTTGCTCAACATGCAGAAGGCAAGGCAGTACTTGAACAGGAGAAAACACTGCTGAGGCACTGCAGAACCTAGTCCTTTGCCACTGAATTGTTAAACAGCTTGTTTCAAAAATAGGGAAATAGCCCTTCAACTGACAAGCTGTTGAAAATTTCAAAAGCTCTGGCTCACCACTGCATCCTACTGGGAACATCTGAAATTACTCGCGCTGTTGAACAAGCTAGGATTTGGGCTTGCCCACTATTTTCCTCTCTGCCCCCTTTTATCAGGCTGCAGGAAGGACTGCCTGGATTTCCAGAACATCCTTCGTTTCTACACACTTACTTGATTGTTGACATGCTCATATTGTGGAGCTGAACCTTCAGCTCTTGAAGACTCATACCTTCCGGGGTAGGGCAATTCTTAATCAAGTTGAGCACCTGGAAAAGCAAGAACCACCATTAGCACACAGATAACCTTATCTGTCATTGATGGACACCAAGGTTGAAGAAGAACTATCCGTCTTCAAAGAGTAACTTAGGATGCACTTCTTTGTCCTACCTCAAGCGGCAGCGGCCTCCACTGTGACTGCTGTGTTCCCAGGGGAGCTGCTTGCCCCTACCTGACTCTGATGCGCTGTCAGTCCGTTCAATGGGAAGCTGCCACCCCCTCCATAGCCCCCCACATCACTGATCCCAGTGGAGGAAAAGGACTGCGGTGCTCTTGACACTGACTGCAATTATGAGAGGAAAACTGCTGTGGTTACACGAGCCCGCAGCATTGAAGACCCAGTGTTATTTCACAGAAACAGTAATTAAAAATAGATTCCCAAAAGAAACCACTGGAAAGAGACTGCAACACAATCTCTCTCCAAGGAAGCCGGGATTCCTGTTACACCTTCACTGTAGCCCTTTAACAGCTTCAAGCATTCCAGCCCCACAACTTCTGTACAACCTCCCAACGTCCCTCTCAGGGACCAGTAACCCAGTAAGGGCCAAGATGGACCCAAGATCTTCAAGTACATACCGCAAGATTTCTTCTAAGGTTCATATGCGCATTGACAACCTCTAGCATATGTGTGGTGAACTCATTCATGTTTTCCAGAGGCATGATCTTAAATGCCACCAAGCTTTTTTTAGCCTTTCAGAGGAAAAAAATAATAAAAGAAAATTAACATCACAGGAACATACTTAAGAGCCAGCGCCACCATTTTCTCCAGGACGAGGGAGGTTGTCCGCATGCAACTGGTCCAAAGTTTTCTGAATTACACTTTCATATATGATTTTGCAAGACAACACACACAGGGCAACTTCTCTTTCTAACTGGCTGGTAATTAATAGCATTTTGCTTTACTGCATGCACCATTATTTTAATGATTACTAATATATTTATTTATAATAGTTAGTTATTAGGCAACAATATCATAGAATACACTACAAGAAGCATTCCCATCAACCAGAACATGCTCTACAGTACAAACATCCAAGAATCAGTATTCTGTGCTGCTGAAAACAACATACATTTTAAATGGGTCCCCTGTCATTGAATCATAGAATCGCCTAGGTTGGAAGGGACCTTTCATATCATCTAGCCTAATCATCAACCTAACACTGACAAAAGCTTGCATTTACGAACAATTAGTGCTATTAAAGATAGCCCTGGCAACAATATTCAAGGATTTGCTCACAGGAAAGGATGAGCATCTGTCAATGTGGTGCTGAGGGATACGGCTTAGTGGTAACTTGGCAGTGCCGGCTTAATGGTTGAACTTTATGATCTTAAAGGTCTCTTCCAACCAAAATGATTCCATGTATCCATAAAAACCACAATTAAGTGGATATTCTAAAGGGAACCCACTAGCACTCTGTCAGATCACCAATCCTGCTGCAGCCTTGTGACTTGGAGTCAGACATGGGTAACATGCTCTTACCTGGAAAGATCGAAGATGACCAGCTACTTTTATATAAGTTCCTGGAGGTACCACAACATTCTCCCCACCTGCCTCCTAACAGAGAGGAAAAGGAAAATGCAAGGTTTTGCTGATTCACATTCCTATTTCTCAATTATCACAATAAACAACTTAGGAAAAGGGGCTTATTGCAACCAGACACAAACAGCATGCATTCCAACATCCAGTAAGAGCAGGCAGGTAAACATAACTAAATGAAAAATAGAGAAAAAAATTTGCTCAGTTGAACTTGACAGCAGTCAAAGCCAGTTGTCTGCTCTGCTGTCTCTGTCCACCTCTCAGGGATTTTCACAAAGCAACAAGAAGAGAGAACCCTCAAATAGTAAAAAAACCCAAACGTTCAACTATGTAACTTGGCTAGGAGAATGGAGGCCAGGATCTTTTTTGAAGTTATGCTAAACTCGCAGCTAAGCCAACTGAATGTCTGCCTAATTACTATCCCAAAGTCGTTCAGCTGAGCTCAGCTGTTTGCCTTCAAATATATGTTACAATAACATGGACCAGTTTAAAGGCCTGCTCTACCAGCAGTGACAATTACCAGCATTTCAGGAGGCGCCCATCAGAAAATGAGACAACATTCATCAGCACATGCCTTCTTGTCAGACACTGAAGCCACATGGACACTCTGTTCGCTCACTCCTTCTATTTCTACACAAAGGTATGGAGCACACACCCCTCAGTTCAGCTGTGAAATAATGGCTGAGCTGCCGCAGTTAAACTCTAAAAAAGTATTCACAGCAATTCAATGTAGAACCACACATGAATTACAAAACTGGAGAGTCACGTACAGCCCCAGTGATCTCTGCTACAGCAGCAGCCCCCTTGGCTTTCAGAGCCATGCATTCACAGAATCATAGAATTGTCAGAGTTGGAAGGGACCTCTAGAGACCATCCAGTCCAACTCCCCTGCCAAAGCAGGGCTGCCCAGAGCA
>JAOQGH010000009.1:7664240-7675185 GCA_025769975.1 Gallinago jamesoni
GCCCAGAACTGGACACAGGATTCCAGTTGTGGCCTCACCAGTGCAGAGCAGAGGGGGAGAATGACCTCCCTCCACCTACTGGCCCAATAGACTTTCCCAAGAGAAATTCTCAAGAGACTTTTCAAAACAGCCACATCTTTGATGGGTTTTCTGCCTTGGCTGCTCCCAAAGCTTTTAAAGAAGCGCCTTCATAAGTAAGCAGTGCTTACATCAGTGTCAACCCACTGCCTGACATCCATGGGGGCTGCTGTCATGTCGTCCACTTTGTAGAGGATGTTCGTGGGCGCTTTCTCGGCATGCCGGATGATGCCCACGATGGTGACCTGCGCGGGAAGAAGGAAAGGTTCGCCCGGGAAACGCGCCCGGTTCCCCTGCAGCCTTCTGCTCCCCCCGCGCCCACCTGGGAGATTTCCACGTCGCAGACCCGGAAGGTCTCCTCCACCTGCTCGGCCGCCAGCAGCTGGGACACGGTGCAGGGCACGATGTTCTGGGAGCGGCTCCTCTGCAAGGGTCGGCGGGACCGTCAGCGCCGCCGGGGGCCGTCAGCGCTCCCCCTCCCCCCGCCCCGCCGCGGGCCCGCTCCCGGCCTACCTGCTTCTTCTCCGCCTGGGTGGCGGAGAGGGAGCTGAAGCCGCCCGGGGACTGCACGTAGCCCCCCGCGGGCCCGGAGATGCCCGCGGTGCCATATCCGATGTCGAAGGCACCTGAGGGGGCAGAAGGAGAGCCCGTGAGGCGCTGGTGGTGACGCGCCCTCCGTCCTTATAGCCGCCGCCGCCATCATGGGGCGCGGCGACGGGCCCCACCCCCTGGCTCCGGCGGCCCCGAACACCCCACGCCAACCTAGGCCGCCATCCTGCCATCCCACCCCCCCCCGAACCCCCCGGCCGCCCCCGCCGCACCGTGCCCGCTCCACATGGCGGCTGCCGAACGTCCGGCGCCCGCCAACCCGCGCGCACCGCCCACTCCGCGCGCCGCCGACCCCTAGCCAATTCGTGGGCGCCGCTCTGCTGGCCGAAAGCCAATCACGGCCCTCCGTCTTCTGGCTCCCGCCAATGGGAGGAGGCTGCGGGGAAGCGGCCGGCGCCATTTTGAGTGAGGGAGCTGCCCGGCGGCGCTGAGGTGAGGGAGGAGCCCAGCCCAGCCCAGCCCAGCCCAGCCCAGCCCAGCCCAGCCCAGCCCAGCCCAGCCCAGCCCAGCATGCAGCGCCTCACGCAACTCGTCGTGCTTCTCCTGCTCTGCCCGCTGGCCGTGGCCCTGTCAGGTAAGGGGGGGCCGCCCGCCGCGCTGTCCTGCCGGCCGGCCGGCCGGCCGGGGAACCCCGAGGGGCACCCGGCAGCAACTCCTCGCCCCCCACCCCGCTGAGCCTCGGCGTCTCCCGGCTGGTGCAGGGCGTTTCTGGCACATCACCGACCTCCACTGGGACCCCGACTACGAGGCGGCGGCGGCCGCCGGGCAGGAGTGCCCGTCGGGGGGCTCCCGCGCCGGCCCCGCCGCCGGGCCCTGGGGCAGCTACCTCTGCGACGCGCCCTGGCGCCTGCTCGCCTCCGCTGCCAGCGCCATGCGGAGCTTCCTTCCACAGCCGGACTTCGTCCTGTGGACCGGGTGAGGACAGAACGGGTCCGGGATGGGGCAGGGTCCTGCCGGGAGTGGATGCCCCCAGTCGGACGGGCTCGGAACCCACTCGCTGCAGGGACGCTCCTCAGCTCACTGCCTTCAGCCTCCCACTGCAGCTCTGGAGACTGAGGGATGGTGTCTGCCTCTTCAGACAACTGCTTCTCCCATAGAAGAAACACCAAATACTGCAGGAATTGGCAGTGGGGGTTCTGGGGTTGTGCGTAGATCTCGGGCTGGGGTGCGATCCTGCCTGCTCAGAGAGTTCCCAGGGTTTGGAGAGGAGAAGGGGTGGCTGGAGGGCCGACTCATAAGGACCTTGTGATGGATCCAGGGCTCTTTACACAGTAACCGTTTTGGAGAGGTGAGATATGGATATGGTTTGTAATGCAAAATAGGGTTTGGGGGAGAGCATAGCCTTGATGAGGCCTCTTTACACCAAGCAAGAGGCTCCCACCAAGCCCCAGCAGTGAGAAACAGTAAGGTAAGGAAAGGATCACAGCTCCTAGTCCTTCCTTTTTTCTGTTGTTGATAGCCCTGTCTGACTTCACACAAACTCTGAGTACCTGAAATGCTTGGAGGAAGGGTTGGACTCTTTCTGGTGCACCGAGTCCTGCCTGTTAGAGGCAGTGGGAGGAGAGAATTGCAAGACAGACTTGCGGCTTTTCTTTGGACTGTAAAGAGGCACCTGGGAGACTTGTCTCAAAAAGGGATGTTTTGCTTTAGTAGTGTGAGAAACCTCCTCAATGTGGCATGTTTTCTCCTAGTATGTCTCCAGAAGTGGGTACCCTATTCCACAGGAGGTCTCAGTAGGACTTACAGGCAGTAAAAGCTTTATTTTGCATGATCATTGTAAATGTATATGTCCCATTGTAATGTTTGCTTTTCTTCTGACAGGGCAACATCAACTTTTAATCTGCTATAGCCTCCACAAGTCTGCTGCACTGGGGGCATTCCTTTGTCCTATTTTAATGAGAGTTGTTATCCTGCTGTTCAAACAGCTTTGCAAACGGCTTTGCTTCCCTATTGCTGATCAGATGTTGATGTGAGATTGCAAAATATTGTTCCTTGCAATATTTCCAGTCAGCTTTAGTGTTTATTAAATGCAGTGAGGCAGAGTGAGCCTTCACTTTCAATGCTTGTGTATAGGGTTTTCAAGGTAGAATAAAGTGGAGCCCGTTTTCACTTTGAGCAATTCCTTGAAACTCCTTCAGTGCCTTGGCCAGCCAGCATAGTGCTGGTTCCTGACCCCAAAAGCTTCAACTTTATTTTCCAAGAGGCACAAGGAGAAGTAAGCGAGTTTCTCTGCCTTGCTTATCCTTTTAGGCATATGCCCTGTTAGTCACAGACAGTGACTGTGTTGCTTTTATTTTTCTAGAGATGATACTCCTCACGTCCCCAATGAGAAGCTTGGAGAAGAAAAAGTTCTGCACATAATAGAAAAGTTGACTTCTCTGATAAAAGAGACCTTTCCAGGTAGGATTTGAGGAGATGAGAAGGGGGAATTACCAGGACAGAGATATTACATAATTGGGAAGGAAAAGGGCACAAAAGGGCTGTGGTCGCTAGGACTTGTTTGTCCTCTCTCTGGTTGCTGTGTGGCATGAGGCATGTCTGAATTAAAGCATCTGATGCACACTTATTGTTTCAGGTTAGCTCACTCAGAAGAGAGGAAAATAAACGTTTCTGTAATTAGTCATTAAGACAGAAAAGGCTGCATGATTTCTTCAGAGTTAATCCATATCAGTAGTGGGGGAAGGAGTGTTATTGATGGTGAAAGCTCACTGATTCATCTGTAAAGCCATACATCTGAGGTGGCTTGTCCCGAGGAAGGATGGTCTTTGCAGTGTTGTACCCCCAGTCAATGCAGCCACACAGCTGGGCTGTGGATCATTCATCTTCGCAAAGCGCTCAAGACATGCTGTGAGTCCGTGAGTGCCTCATGGAGCTTTGGTGCTGAGGAACTCTGAAGCAAGCATGGATTCCTCTGTGCCTCCTTATCTCCGTCTCTAGGTACTAAAGTCTACGCAGCAATGGGCAATCATGACTTCCACCCCAAGAATCAGTTTCCAGGGAAGGAGCACAGGATCTACAACCGAACAGCTGAGCTGTGGCGGTCCTGGCTGAATGATACTTCTGTTCCCCTTTTCAGAGCAGGTATGATACCACTGGCTCACATCGGCAGCACTCCAGGGAGATAGGGTGGTTAGAAGAATATCACAAATAGTTTTCCCTGCTTCTATGCTCAGAGCAACAGTATTCGTAAGGTATTTGTAGAAAAAAGGTCCAATTTAATGCTTATTTCTGGCACTGAGTTCTCCTGCATGTGAGAAAATAAATTTATTTATGCTTTAGTCTCTCCTGCTTTCCTTGAGTTACTGGAAAGTGTCCCTACAGGGAATTGAGTCTAAGCTTAGTGGAAGAAAAAAAATCTTTTAAGAAAGCTGCTGGTGCAGGCCAGCACTGTGGCTCTCCAGGGCTGCCCAGCTTCGTGTGCTGCACACTGTCCCCACCCAGGGTCTGCCTTCACCCGGGGAGGCGGAACACAATGAGAGGTACAGAGGGGGAGGCATCGCGCCAGATCCCCATCCTGGAGTGGTCAGAGCGCTGCTAGCACCTTGTTCAGACAGTGACTCTGCCAAGGAGGGCTGAGAGGGATGGAAGCAAAGGGATCTAGGGTCACAGAAACCAGCATGACCATACATCCAGCTCTTTCCTGGCTGGTTGCATTTTTCAGGAGCTTTCTACAGTGAGAAGCTGCTCAGCCCAAGGACAAAGGGGCGAATGGTTGTCCTCAATACCAATCTGTACTACGACCAGAATGACGAGACAGCTGGTGAGGAAGATCCTGGAGGGCAGTTCCAGTGGCTGGAAGAAACACTGACCAATGCCTCTAGAACAGATGAAAAGGTATTGAAAGAAATTAATAATCAAACTTTGTAGATGGCATCTCCCAGCCTGGAAGCTCTGCTCACTCCTGCTCTCCACTCTGCGCAGTCACAGCAAGCTCATGCTCTGTGTGAAGAAGCATGGGCTTTGCATTCAGTGCAACTCTTTGCTTTTGTAGGTCTACATCGTGGGGCACATCCCTCCTGGCTTCTTCGAGAAGAAACGAGGCAAGCCCTGGTTCCGGAGTGGCTTTAATGAACGATACTTGAAAATTGTGCAGAAGCACCACAGAGTGATTGCTGCCCAGTTTTTTGGGCATCATCACACAGACAGCTTTCGGATGTTTTACAGTGATACAGGTACTGGTTCTGGCCATGCAAGCACTTCCATGATAACTCTGCCAACCCCCAGAAAGTTGCTGTTGATGAGAGTTTTCAGTGGCTGTTAGCTGAATGCAGCTTAGAGGCCAGAAAAGGCCTGTGAAATGCGTTAGTCAACAAGAGACAGCAGTGGCTCTGATCTCCACTCCCAGCCTGTAGCTCCAGCCCTCCTTCCTGATTACCCTCAAATTCTGTCATTTCCCCTCAATGCCTTGCAAATTCTCTCATGCTCCCTATTGATACGAATTGGACACGAACTGAGACATAAGGGAGCAGTTACCAATCTCTGCACTGGGGTACGGGTAGTAGATCTCTTTGGCTGAGTGTGGTTCTTTTGCACACCCTCACTGCAGAAGTCTTTGGCAGCAGTGGAAGGCCTGTTCTCAGCCACAGCAGTCCCTGATGCCGTTCGATGTGCTGATTTATGCATGTACTGTTGTGAGAGAGATGCTGTTTGCAGTATGAGGTTCCCAGAGTACTCACTGCAGCGTGGGCAGGGTGTGATACAAGCCAGGGTCTCCCATTCATGGGTTGCTTTGCCTTTCTGTTAAGGTTCTCCAATCAATGTCATGTTCTTGGCCCCTGGAGTGACACCCTGGAAAACAACATTGCCTGGAGTGAACAATGGAGCCAACAACCCTGGGATCCGGGTGGTCGACTATGATCCAGACACCCTTCAGGTGTTGGTAGGGAATCCCCATGTGCTGCACACTGCAGTTCTAGAAGATTACTTCAGTTCCTCCTTGTGGGTTTAACAGATAGGACTACAGGAGCCAAGTGGCTACATAGGAGAGGACCTCGACCAAGATATTTCAGCTTCGTGGCTAAGTACAAAAATTTAGTAAGGAGCATCAAGGTAACTGCAGTGAGCTGGGCCAGGCCTTCTGCTGGGATGACTTCCCCCGGGCAGTGCAGGACAGGCTTTGTTGTGTTCTTTGTGTCTTTAGTTAGGTCTCCTTTGACATGTACATTACTACCCAGGTAACGTGTATTGCAGAGCTTATCTTTGGAGACTGACAGACTTGTCCCTCCAAAAACTTTTAACTCTCTAGAAAATTACTTGCCCGCCCCACCCGCACTTGCTAAATTGATTCATTTGTAATCAATCTGAATTTAGGTGAATTGGACATGCCACTTTTGTTTCCTCAGTCTCTTATTTGCAAGGAGGTAGACGATGGGGTGTTTGTGCCTTTCTTTGCATTTGATAAAGCAGCTCTATACAGGATGTGTTTACAAGTTTATAGCATGAGAAATGAATGCTAAAATACACTGTGGGAGGCTGGGGAACTAGTGAAGCAGAGAGAAAAAGGACAAGAGACTGAGAACAGATGTTGTCAAAAACTTCAGTTTGTTCACAGTTGAGAAAATAACTTCACTCAGTAATGCTGCTCCAACCCTTGCTTCTGCCAGTGGACAGTGTTAGTAGTAAATAATAGAGTGATTCTGAAGCAGGCTCAAAATTCCTGATGTTTGGAGATAAAAGTCAAGCAGAGAAAAGCCATCCCTTCATCCCTCACGAAACAGGGTGCTTTTGTGGTGAGCTCTGGAGGCTCTCACGGGAGGTGTCTGTCCCCAGGTTCACATCTCCGTAGGAAGCACCTGTAGGAGGCAGCTCCCCTGTCGCTGGGCAGGGAGAAGCGCTGCCTGCAGTGAACACACATGTCTGCGGTGCTGCACACCAGCGCCTGGGAGAGGGGCTGATCACATCCAAGGCAAACATTTTACTCGAGGCCTGGTCTTTTCCTGATTGCTCCTAGTTCTGGTTTTTTCTCCCTGCAGGATATGGTGACTTACTACTTGAACCTAACTCATGCCAACATGGTGAATGCAACGTGGGAGGAAGAGTATAGGCTGAGAGAAGCCTTCCAAGTCCCTGATGGCTCTGCGCACTCCATGCAAACGGTGCTGGAGAGGATATCAAAGGACCCACACTATCTCCAGCAGTACTACAAGTTTAACTCTGTCAGATATGACCTCAGCCCTTGCAAGGAGGACTGCCGCGTTGATCATGTTTGTGCCATCAGGGAAGTTGATTTTACAAAATACAATGAGTGTATTAAAAACAGGAGCTCTGCCTCTGCCATCATTGATGTTTGGCTTTTATTATTCTCCTTGCTCTTAGGACTTTTGAGTCCCCAGCAAGCGCTGTAATGACGGAGAGCAAGAGCGAATGAAGAGAGCACAAGTTCACGATGTACATGAATCAGCAATTGTGAATGTTTTTGACATTGAGAACTTACAAATCAAGACAAAATCAATGACTTTTAGTAAAAGCTCTATGATGTGGATTTGAAATCTTCTGGAAAAGCTTCATGTATCAGGAAAGGACAGTGATTGCTACAAAGTCTTTTTTGTGCCAGACTGACCTGCATCAGGGAGTGTGTCTCCCGTCTGCCTTGGCTTCTGAGGTAGTCTCACAAATCAGATAAAGACCAGGCCTCCCCATGGACTTTAACTTACCAAGGATGAGACCTGTGAGCTGCCACATGTTCCTGAGGAGTCTGCTGCCAGGTGGATTCCTCTTGTTGGCACATGCTTCTCTTCTGGAAAGACCACACAACTGGTGACCCAGAAGGTCTTGTTTTGGTGGCCTTGCCTTTGGCTTATGAGCAAAGCTGGGTGGGATTAGTCCTTCCTTTGACAGTGGATGAACTTCCGTAAATTTGGGCCGTGACTTACACCTGTCAGTGCCCAAAATGAGGCTTCAGGGTAAGAAGCTTGATTATTATCTCTCTTAATAGTTGATTATACCTCTGATAATAATTGATTATATCTCTGTGTCTGGCGAGATCATGGAGCAGATCATCCTGGAAACTATACTAAGGCACGTGGAAAATAAGGAGGGGATTGGTGACAGCCAGTATGGCTTCACTAAGGGCAAATCATGCCTGACAAATTTGGTGGCCTTCTACAAGGAGATACAGAGGTGGTGGACAAGGGAAGAGGAACCGACATCATCAAGCTGGACTTGTGCAAAGCATTTGACACTGTCCTGGCACTAACACAACATCATTGTCTCTAAATTGGAGAGACATGGATTTAATGGATGGACCACTCAGTGGGTGAGGAATTGGCTGGATGGCCACACTCAAAGGGTTGTGATCAATGGCTCAATGTGCAAGTGATCAGCGGTGTTCCTCAGGAGTCAGTACTGGGACCGGGGCTGTTTAACATCTTTGTTGGCAGCATGGACAGTGGGATTGAGTGCACCCTCAGCAAGTTTGCTGATGACATCAAGCTGTGTGTCATGATCAACACACTGGAGGGAGGGGCTGCCATCCAGAGGGACCTGGACAGGCTGGAAAGGTGGGCCTGTGTGAACCTCATGAAGTTCAAGCAGGCTAAGTGCAAAGTCCTGCACCTGGGTCAGGGCAATCCCAAGCACAAATACAGTCTGGGTGGAGAATGTGTCCTGCCTGGACACATTCCCGTGCAACCTGCTCTAGGTGGACCTGCTTTGTCAGGGGGTTTGGACGAGATTATCTCCAGAGGTCCCTTCCAACCCCGTATCATTCTGTGATTCATTCTGTGAGAATGGCTGGAGAGCAGCCCTGAGGAGAAGGACTTGGGGGTGCTGGTGGGTGAGAAGCTCCACACGCCCCAGCAACATGCACTGGCAGCCCAGAAACCACCCGCATGCTGGACTGCGTCCCCAGCAGGGCAAGGGGGGGGGATTCTGCCCCTCTGCACTGCTCTGGGGAGACACCCCCCAGTGCTGCCTCCAGCTCTGGGGGCACCAACTTCAGAAGGACATGGAGCTGTTGGAGGGAGGCCAGAGGAGGCCACAGAGAGGCTGGGAGGGCTGGAGCCCCTCTGCTGGGAGGGGGGAGCTGAGAGACTTGGGGGAGTTCAGCCTGGAGAAGAGAAGGCTCCAGGGAGACCTTAGAGCCCCTTCCAGTCCCTCAAGGTGCTCCAGGAAAGCTGGGGCGGGACTCTGGGTCAGGGAGGGGAGCCATAGGATGAGGGGGAACAGTTTGGAACTGAAAGAGGGGAGATGTAGATTAAGTGTCAGGAAGAAACTCTGTACTCTGAGGGTGGGGAGACACCTATTTATTTGAGATCCTTTCCAACCCAAATCATTCTATGATTATTATTTTTTAAAGTTTTTATTTATTTTCCCCCAATTGCTGAGCATAAACAACTCTTCCTTTCTGTGCTCTCTTAACTCACTGAAGTTAGTTTCTTCCTTCAGCTGGGTGTTGCGAGGTGACTGTGGCCGCTTTGCCATCTGGAGACACTGACTGCTTTGGTGCTTTGCCAGCCTGGGGCTCTGCTGGCTTCACCCCAACCTCGGGGGAACCAGCACAGAGTGTTGGAAGGGGGGTTGGGACTAGATTATTTTTAAGGTCTCTTCCAACCCAGCCCATTCTATGGCTCTGTGGTGTGGGACCCTTTAGTTGCAGGTAAATGTGGCCCAGCAGGAGCACTGGTGTTGCCAAGCTCCCGGGGGGGGGAATTGTGCTCGGCACACGCAGCGTGAGCCTGGGTGGGCGGCAGCGCCAGCGGCTCCGCAGCTGCTCTGGCTTCTGCCAGACAGGGTTGCGGGTGAGGAGCCGGCCCTGAGTGGGGGCCCCTGGCCCAAGCACACCAGAGCGGAGCTGTGGCCAATGGCCGCAGGGAATGGGTGCCCATGTGGGAAACGGGGCGAGGGCACAGGAGGAATTTACAGCTGCAGTTGGTGTTTGGCCCTCGGTACCCCTCAGAGCATGTGCCGGAGCCGTGCTGCTGGGGCACGGGAGTCAGGGCCAGCGTGTGTCACAGAGGGAAATACTTGACACGGTTATGATTTACCAGCAATTTATTAATAATTTGACGTAGATCAAGAGTTATGTTTTAGCAGCAGTTAATCATTAACGGATTTAAGGATTTACAAGATGATTTAATAAAATAATTGAACAGTGACTAAATTACGGGTTTGAAGATGGCAAAATTCACATTAATTTACTATAAGGTATCCTAAATCAATACATACAGGTATAGGCACAAACATACAAACACACAACACTTAGAGGGTCGCGCACACTCCTGCACCTGAGCTATAACTAACGACTAAAGATTGGATCCCTTCACAGCAGGGGGCTCCCAGGAGGCACCGGGACACGTATGTGGATGCAGTGACGCACAGGAGCACCCTTCGTGTCAGAGCTGCAGCGGAGGGGGGGAGCCAAGAGTTAAAATCTCCCTCTTCCTGTTTGGAGCAAATCCTCCCTCTGTGTCAGCGATAACTGGGACTGGAGGGAGCTGACTCACCCCAGCCTCCCTGGCCCCCACATGTTTGCCCACACGGCTCCTGGCTCAGGGGAGGTGCTGGCCACAGCCCTCTGCCAGCCAGGAGAGCTCCAAGGGTCTCGCTGGAATCCCTCCTTCCAGGGCCTGAGATAACTGACCTTCCTCAGGTATTTTCCCACTCTGACCCAACTGGGATGACGGGCTATTCCAGTACTTTCCACCAGTTGTGCAAATCCATAACTTGCTACATCTGTGAGTACTGGGGTCACCCCCCCTTTGGTCTGTGACCAGACTGTCAAAGGGAGGACAGTCCCCCACGGTGGGGGAGGCAGAGCCGGGTGCACTCAGGGGGTGTCTCAGGGCTCTGGTACTGTATCTTTTGCAGTCCAGGCCCCAGGCTGGGGGGAGCCCAGGGATGGGGAACTCCACCAAGCACAAAAAGGGCAGGTGGGGGGCTGCACCGCCCCAGGGGGCTCCCGGCGGTTCAGAGGCCAGGAACAGCTGGGGTCCTCTCCTGCAGCGCTGGCTGATGGGGAGACGCTTGGTGCTGCAGGGGTTTGGTGGGGCTTGGAATATACCTGTTTCTTTTGGGTGGGCCGCGTCCCCAGCAGCGTGGCCGTCATGGTGAGGGGGGGGGATTCTGCCCCTCTGCTCTGGGGAGACACCCTCAGTGCTGCCTCCAGCTCTGGGGCAACCAACATCAGAAGGACATGGAGCTGTTGGAGGGAGGCCAGAGGAGGCCATGGAGATGCTGGGAGAGCTGGAGCCCCTCTGCTGGGAGGGGGGGGCTGAGAGAGTTGGGGGGGTTCAGCCTGGAGAAGAGAAGGCTCCGGGGA
>JAOQGH010000009.1:7679425-7691887 GCA_025769975.1 Gallinago jamesoni
GTGCTCCTGATGCCAGGCCTTGGCCACGACCTGCGTGTCAGCCGCACGAGGTGTTGATGTGGACAGTGTGGGGCTGTGATGGCTCCTGGGCACGGACACCCACTGCTTCCCTGGGGGAGCTGCCCCCGGCTCCTTGCCTGACCCCCCGCAGACCCCAGAACAGTCTCTGTCTCAACCTGCTATTGCCCTGCCAGCAGCTGTGGCACGTCCTGGCACTGGTCCTTGGCCCCATTCCCTTGACTCCATCACCCACCCTGTCCCTGGAGGGCACTCCACCATGTGGGGGAGGCAGCAGGCTGCTGCTGCTGGAGGAGGAGCTCCCACCAGCTGGTCCCAGAGCAGGAGAACCCACGCCCAAGGACAGTAGCACCAGCAGCTACCAGGGAGGAGGGCTGTTTGTTGGCCTGTGCGAAAGGGAAAGAACAGTTTAGGTTGTGTGTCCAAGAGCCACGGTGTCCCCTGGGAACCCCAGCAGTGCCAAGGAGCCAGTACCTCCACCAGAGGCTGCCCAGGGCAGCGGGGTCTTGGCTGCGCTGGGACCTGCGGCACCATCACCCTGATGCCATCAATGACACCAAGCCCAGGCCAGGTGCTCACAAGGGACCTGGACTGACTGTAAGAGAACAGGCTGAGGCAGTGACTACAGAAAATAAAGACTTTATTTTTTTTTTTTCCAGTTCATAGGACAGTTCCTCTTACACAGACCATGAACAGGCAAAGGCTCCGCAGCACCCAGCACCCTCCAACTCCTGCTGCCAGGGGGTTGGTAGCCCAGTGCCTATTGCCAGATCCGGCCACCTTCCACCAGCACAGGCATCTCTCCCCCAGGGCTCTTGGAGGCAGCAAATATTAGTGGATCTGGTGTCTTATGTTTTAAATCCTCTGCGGCTGCAGAGGGGGTGGACGAGCAGCCGCAGCGCGTGGGGCCAGCTGCCACCCAGGCATTCGGGTTTGTTACCAGTTCAGCTCCAGCCAGGTCAGGGGAAAGGGGAGAGCACAGAGACAGATGCAAATCAATGCTCAGATATAAAGATGCTGTTCCTGCCACACAAGACAGGAAAAAGTCTTAAATTCAGCCAGCAGAGAAAAAAAAAAAAAAAAAAAAGTCAGGTCAACCTTTATTAAACATAAACACAGAAATGTACCATCAACCTCCTATTATAAAAGAACTTTACATACATTCAAGGAGACATCGTATAAATATCAGTATGAAATGTCACTGGCAGCAAGAGTTCCACACAGCTAAAATTTTGCCATCTTAAAATTTCCTATATTCATTTTAAAGTAAACAAACACAAAGCGAAGCCAGCCAGCTGCCGGGCTGCTTGGTGCCTCGGATTCAGCACTTGCAGCGAGCGCCTGGGCAAAACCCGCGCCAGCCCCTCTCCTGCCAGCTGCTCCAGGCACCAGTGAAGCAAAGGGGCCACTCGGCCACACTGGATGGTGGGAGGTTTAAGGCACAGGTTTTAATCCCAAAGTTCAGCCAGCCGGAGCATGAGACATGCCCCGAACAGGCTGGTTCAGAGGCTGGGACACATCCCAAGCCCGCTTACAGGAGACCTTTGGATGGGGACCCACAGAGAGATGTTCAGGATCCAGCACGAACTCTTCTGTGACTGTAAATAAGTCCTCATCTTCTGGAGACAACTGAGACCCTGGGAGCAGTGGGGCTACTCCTTGGAGCTGCTTGCTTCCCACCAGACCCACCCTGGCCGGTGCAGTAACGACACGTCACAGGGATCCCAGAGGAGCTCTTTATTGACCCTGCAGTGACGGAGCTGGAGCCCTGCAGTGTCTCTCCCCTCCTTGCCTGGGGCCCACGCTGCTGCCAAACACCTACACACCTTCCTGGGCTGCCACTGCCGCACAGGGAGACCCAGTCACACCCCTGAGCCCTACACCCCGTGCGAGAACATCCCCCATGGGCTCCTGCTCCTGATTCTCCTCAATCCCTGCGGCTGAGCAGGACACACACAGCCCCAGCTCGCTCCAGGGCTCTGCTGGGCCAGCGCAGCTGAAAGACACCTCCTCCCCTGAGCTGTTCAGGAACACCTACAGCAGAAATTGGCTCCTCACCTTCTTCTAATGGGAGGAGAGGCTGTGCTGCTCTCAGGCAGCAGCTTCTACACAGATGGCTCCTGAAATAGAATTCCTGGGGAAATACACAGACCCAGAGCTCCTGCTGAGATCAGAGCACAAGGTCAACACCCAGCAAGGAGCTGGGTGGAAAGTGGACTGCTCCTAACAGCTGGGACCGCTTTGGAGAAACTCCTCTGATTTTCTTTTTTTTTTTTTTTTCTTTTTTTAATTAAAAGCAGAACTGGAGCAAGGAACATGTGAAACAGAGACCTGTGTCCAGTCCCGTAGCTCTGGGATCCAAACCCAGGAGATGCTCCTGGGGCACAGCAGAGTAACTCACCCAGCGCTGCTGGCAATCATTCCTCAGCAACTAATGCTGTGAAAGGATCACAGTGAACACATCACCTGCTTCTGTGGGCACAGTCTGATGGGGCAGCACCCTCCCTGCAGCAACATGCTTCCAGAGCAGTTCCCTGGGGTCCCAGGCGGGTGACACCAGGCTGGAGACCAGCGACCTGGCAGGGCCTGGGTGCAGCTGCAGTGTTTGGATCAGCAGAGGCCTGTGCGGTGGGACACAGCTGACACCTGCCCTCCCTGCAGAAACCCCCAGCACCTGCTGATTTGGTGCCATTGGGGTACAGGCAGGAGGCAGATACCACTGGTCACAGCCTGATTTGGCACAAAACCAGTGCCCCGTGCCAGCCCCCAGTTTCCAAGTGGCTACTTCTGGCTCGTGGTACTGCAGGTCACTCACTGACTCCAGCCTTTTCATCTGAGACAGTAGCAGAAAAATTAATCTAAGCATCACTCCCAAGGCCAGTGTGCTCCAGGCTGCCAAGTCACAGTATCTTAGAAAATTAAGCCCCTCTTAACAAGGGTTTTTTTTCTAACTATGTAGTTAGGCTAATGCAAAGAATACAAGAAAACTGAATCTGATTTTACTAAAAGGGACTTACTCTCACAAATGGAGTCAGGAAAGCAGAGGTGAAGGTTAATAACCATATCCTTTCTTTGTAACATTCATGAGAATTTAGTTCTCTCAAATTATTCCTAGTCCAGACGAGGACTCTGTTTGCATCTGAGCAGTTTGCAATAGAGTTGTGCTGTATCTAATGTTCACAAGCAGTTTTGTTTTCCTTTACAGAGAAAATCTGTGGGATCTACGTCTGGGTCATGGATAGCTGAAATCCAGTGATCTCCTTGTTAACAGGGCTTGTGCACACATTGACCAGAAGCCACTGGAATCAACTCAGATCAGCAATGCTTTCCTCTACAGGAACCACATATACCAGAAACATTCCCTTAACTTTCTATTTTCCAGTAATCCCATATTGAGAAAATAACATAAGGACATTGTAATAAATTAACTGCTTTGAACACCCAGGGAAGGAGAGAAGACACATTTCACAGCAATAGAGGTATTTTTGACATTTTCATTAATATTTCCTATGGAAAAAAACATAGCTTTTTCAGCTTTGCGAAACAAGGGAGGTTCACCTCTGCCATCAGTATTTTTCTATAAAAATAAGGTTTTGTGTTTACTTGGGTTCTACAACTAAGCTGAACAGAAAGGAGAAGACTGTTGTATCACCCTCACCTCTGGAGACTACCTGTGAGAGGAACTCAGCTGGCTTCTGTAAGTCTCTTCTTCACACAAGCCCTAGCTCTGCTGAGTCTAATAATTCTTTCTAGGATACCTTTGTACTTGGCAGGGCCTGTGCTCCTGAGACAATGACCTGGTGTCATGTTCTACTGAACAGTTTGCATTAAGTATGTTTTCTTCATCAAGCTGAAAAGTGAGTCCCCAAATGTAAGAGATTGCTGCCTCCCCAGTGATGGAGAGGGCTTGTGGGAGCTGCAGTCATGCCTTCGCTCCAACTTCTTACAGGAAGTCTAACTCGAGGGCTTGGTGAAGGGACACGAGGTCTGCATGATTTGTGATCCTCCAGAAAGGCATGTTGTGCTGTAAGAGAGATGACAAAGTCTGGTTTATCAGGGTGATTTTACAGCTGGGTGGAAGCAGTCAAGGTACACCCATGGGGTTGCACAATGCAGCATTTGTGACAGCACCACCTGAACACACCAGGTGCTGGAAGGACCTTGGCCCTATGCACATTGGTACCTGAAGCTTGTCTTATCTGCACATCTGTTTATAATGGGCACAGGCACTGACTACCAGCTGCTTTGACAGTTTGATGGAAACCTTGCACTTGGCTGTGAGCTGCTGCTTCGCCCAGGAAAGCCCTTCCCAGGGACACTGTGTATATGACAACACTGGCCATGGCAGACAGCGTGAAGCCTGCAGAGACAGTGCCTATTCAGGCCTGTCCAAATCAACTGAAGTTTTTGCCCCTTGTTTCAGACTCATGGTAGATGCTGTGTATTGATCTGACTGCCAGCAACTGAGTCCTGACTCTCTCTGTGCTTCAAGAAATGCCATCATCCTCACTGACTGCTGCACAGTATGACCAAAACATGCTACATCAAGCTACTGTTCTTACTCTTCTACTACTTACTCTTCTACACACAATCTTAAACAAGAGTAAAACAGAAACTTTAAACCCTGAAGAGCCAAAAAACTCCCCGCGTTAACATAGTGAAAGATCTCTTGTGTCAAAGGCATAGTTCCCCCCTGGCTGCCCCTGGCCTGAAGTTCAGCCCTGGAAAAAGAGCCCCTGCAGAAAAAGACTGCTGCAGTCATTTCCCTTTGCATCCACCCACATCCCGCCTCTCCAGTCAGAAACCCACCTGCTTTGCTGCAACCTCTTCATCGCGCCCATCTCCAATTACCACATAGGTGACTTTCTTTCCAAATCGTGACACAATCCTCTCAAAACAGCTCTCTTTACCTGCCAAAACACAATCCCACCATAGTGAGCCTTAGGCAGATAGTAACAGAAGCCTGAACAGGTCCCTTCTTCCCCATACAGAAACACACTCTGGTCTTGCTGGGAAAAGGATAACAGCCAGATCAGTTCGTGAGGCCAGAAGCCACCACTATTACGTGGCCAGCTGGACCACAGCAGCCACAGGTTGCTCAGCTGCAGAAATTGTCTTTCCTGTGTCAAAGTCGCAGCTCTCCCACAGGAGACCCGTCCATACCAGGGACTCAGCACAACCCCTTACCTATTTTTGTAGCACTATAAATATTTTCGATGGGAAACACCTCGCCCAATCCATACAGGAGAACTTTGGCAAGAGCTGGCACCAGTTGGGTGGTTGTGATCAGGATGTTCACACAGTTTTTTCTAAAAGAAGAAAAACACTTGTAAAAACACATCTGTGGCCAGCAGTGCCGAGGGCTGCTCTGAGCAAGCTGCTTGGCTTTCCAAAGTGCCACGTGCTTCAGTGTCCTGCCTTCAAGAGGCTTTTTATGCCAGGATTTTGATGTATAGTTAAAACAAAAAAAACAAATAAGCAGTAATCAGAAATTTTCTGACTGAAACCCAGTTTTGTGAGTGCAGTCCTACGAAGGGAACCTTCTGAACAACAGCGGAAAAGTCCCAACAGGCACGCAGAAGTGGAGCTCCTGCACTTGCTCACTTTGCCTCCCAGTCCCTGTGACAAACAGGAGCAGAAACACAGCACAGCACAGCACTGCACGCACAGCTAAGGGAGAGAAAGGGCTGAGAAAGCCACAGACACATTTCCGGTTTCTGTACCTGGACTGTATGAGTAGCAGGGACTTCAAGGCAGTTTCCAGCCAGGAATCCGTTAGCACTTCTATGTCAGTCCTTAGTCGCTGCAGAGCTTCCCTCTTCTGGGGGCTAAGGAGGCCTGGAAGACAAGCAACACCGGTGCTCCCAGTTGAGCTGGCAAGTCTAATGCAGAGACAGCCAGCACTCAGTTTAACAGCTGCCTATTCGGCAATAAATAACATGGTACTGAAGGCATCTGAAAGCTGAAACTGTCTCAACACAATGGGAGAAACCAGCTTCCAGCAACACAGATAAGCCCAGGCACCACCTGTGACTCTCACTGTAGGGACCTGGGTAGACACTTTTCTCCAATTATTTCAAACCACTTCCCAGGATACACGCAACAAAACACATTTCTCTTGTACAAAGCACTCACAGCAATAGGTGTTGTCCGAGGCCACAGACAGCAGGGGAAGGAACTCCTGCAGTCACCCTCTCTGACTTCCTACTTCCCAAGGACCCTTTCCACTGCAATCTCTTTTAGATATCTTTTTTAATCCTCCCCCTTTTTTTTTTATCCCTCTATTTTTTATTCCTTTTAGATATCATGCTCTCAGTTTTGAATTAAACTCAGCCAGCAATGGAGCCCATATGCTCAAACCTGCTCCCATCAGTAAATACAAGAAAGGAGTCTGAACCTCTCTCCACCCAGTTTCCAGCCATGACATATGAACCCCCCACCCCATTCCAGGCCTGAACTGGCGTGGAAGGACCCACCATGGGCTGCACTGCCAACTGCTTTACCATCTGGTAAAAACAGGTCCTGAAAAACTCTGCATCTGGGTTTCCCACGCACAAAATATGGAATAATGGTCTGATCCCTACCAGGAATAAGGGAATTGCAGCACACTGAAATGCAGACTTACACTGATAGATTTTTAAGGCTAAAAGTTATCCTTTTGAGCACCTGATTTTTCAGAAATAAGTCCAAGAAAACATTCTATCAAGTTTTTTTTGCATAGTCGAAGGACACCCAAACCCACCCCCTAGCAGGTTGAGTCACCCTGCCAGGTGAGCTGCTCCAGCAGCACCCCTTTCCCAGGGTGGCAACGCCAAACTCAGACTAAAGAGAAAATTTATCTACAATGGATATCTGTGGTTTGCATCATTATTATTACTTTGGCATTGGAAGGTAAACAAAACTAGAAGATTGTAAGTGACTTTGTGAACTCATGGTGGGGATGTCATGTCATCCTCCCCCTCTGCTCTGCCCTGGTGAGGCCACATCTGGAGCACTGGGTCCAGTTGTGGGCTCCCCAGTTCAAGAAGAACAGGAAACTGCTGGAGAGGGTACAGCAGAGGGTTATGAAAACGATGAGGGACTGGAGCATCTTTCTGCTGAGGAAAGGCTGAGAGCCCTGGGGCTGTTCAGCTGCAGAAGAGCAGACTGAAAGGGGATCTCATCGATGCTGAGCAACAGCTAAAGGGCAGGTCCCAAGAGGATGGGGCCAGACTCTTCTCAGTGGTGCCTGGGGGCAACGGGCACAAACTGGAGCACAGGAAATTCCACCTGTGCTCCATCAATTTCCACCAATGAGGAAAAACTTACTTCCTGTGAGGGTGGCAGAGCCCTGGAACAGTCTGCCCAGAAAGAGTGTGGAGTCTCCTTCTCTGGAGACATTCAAACCCACCTGGACTTGATTCTGTGTGACCTGCTCTGGGTGACCCTGCTCTGGCAGGAGGTTGGACTGGGTGATCTCCAGAGGACCTTTCCAACCCCTGCCCATCTGGGATTCTGTAACTATGAGTACAACAGCCAAAAGTTTGAACACTATTTCTTGACAATACAACAATAAAAGACACACTTTGTGAAGACACAAGAGAAAAGGCCTTCTGAGCAGCATGATATGTAAGTCACTTAGGCCTGTTCTAAGCAGAGTGACAGGCAGCCTTTCATGCAAAATTAGCAACAAAATTAGCAACGAACAATGTTTGCACCTAATTTTTCTCTGATCACCCTTATCTATATGATAACTCCCAGACTGTACTGGCATGCCATTCAGTTTTGGAAGATGTACCCTCTTAGATTCCATGGATCCTACTTAGCACTAAAACCACTAAAAAGTGGTTACTTTTCACATCCAAACATTCAGGAAAGCAAAAGCTGTGAGAAGGATGGAGCCTGGCACCACAAACTCCATTTAGTGTTCAGATACTTGGGTGCAGGTGAACACTCACCTCCAACGTTAGTTTTGTATTTGTCGTAGATCTCGCGTACCCTGCGGTAGCGGAAGGCCAGTTTTCTCATCCAGTCCACTCCACCCTGGACACCAACTGACGAGCTGTGATTTGCATTACTTCCTGAACCACTGAAGCCATCCGTGGAGAAACTGTAGTTGCTGTTTCAGAAAAGCAGATGTGTTACATGTGCCACAGCGGCAGAATCACTACAGCTTTCCCGGTGGGACTACAGCCAGGAACTTCAGCTCTAAGGGCAGCTAGAAAAGCACCTCAGAGAGGAACTCTGCACAATCCCCACTACACCCCAACAGCAGAGACAGACTTCTCTTGGCAACATACTCAGATATCCAGCTACACTTGCTGCCGGGTCTGAACTGCCGTACTGAAATGTACCAATTCAACTCTTCTTTCACAGCCTCCACTACAAAACCTCCCTTTGCTCTTTGCTTGCTCACTCTTCTATCACACAGAGCATCCTTCCCACTAACCCCTTTCTCATCCTGCAGTGATAGGATCCCAGCATAGGATCTTCCAAATGTAACAGCTGTGTCATTACATCACAGCTGTAGCTCCACGAGCAGACAAGCTGCTTTACCATGACTACAGGAAGCAGGTCCTGCTCCACCACTTTCCCCACACTTCTTTCTCCTTGACAGGCACTTCTCAGACCTTTCCGTGAGCCAGTTAAGCTCATTAATGCAGCAGAGAACTTACCCTCACCCCCCCGATACTGTGCACAATCAGCTCACATAGGGATACAAACCATAGGGAAACTTTCAAAGATCAGATCATGAAGTTTGGAGTGTTGGTTCTCCATTTATGACACGTCATTGAGCGCACAGGCAACGTTCAACAGTGGACAATACAATTCACATTATAATTCCAGAAGTCCCAATGTTTTGTAGGTCTTCAAAGAAATACCCCCCAGCTAAGAGACACCATTTGCCAAGTTTCATCATACACATGCACAATGCTGACCTCCATCCCTTTTGGGCTTGAAGTCCCCACAAAAAACAGATTTCATCAGCTATACATTTCATGCATTCATCAATACATCACCTTAAATCTTGGCCATTGTCATCAGATGCCACATCTTCTATGTGTACCTGGTCACACTCCTGTTTAAGAAAAAAAAAATAAAGTCACACTGTTGGAATCCAGAACATACTGAAACTTGCAGATAAAAGAAAGTGTGATATAAACCAATCCCCTCCCATTTCCCAACAGAACAAGCCATGCCATACTGCCTCCACAAACCCACACATAACTCCCTTTAGTTTGTCTTCCAGTACTAGGTTTAACTCCTCAGCACCTACAGGTCCTTGCTAAGACTGGGATTTGAAGTACCAGAAAAGTCTGAAAAAAGCATGTTTCTATGACATTTCTATAACATTTTGAGTTGTCGACAAAAAAAGGAACTCCCAACACTCACTAAACAGGTTGGACTCAAAACTCACTTGTAATTTGAAACCCTTTCGCTGTTTCACAAAAACGAAACAAAACAAACAAAAAATACCCCCAAACCACATTATCTGCCCAAGTATTGATATTCCATTTCATCAATACCACTGTCAATTCCCTTACCAGAGAGCCACAGCACAAACCCCAGAGTGACATATCAACTGGTGGTACTGCCAAGACTCTGGTGCTTCACATGGCTGATTTAACCCCAAGATAAAATGCCAGATTTAACCCTGAGATAATAGGACAAGAAGTGAATTTTCCCCATTGCAAGAATTTCCCACTGCTGCTGCTAACCAAGACCCATAGCTTTAAGTGTTGCTGTTGATCATGTAGTTAACCTATCAGTGACTACCTTTCCAGCACAAGAGACTGTATTTAGGGTTTCTTGGGGGTTTTGGATTTTTTTTTTTCTTTTTTTCTCCTGGGGCAGAGAGGTAACTGTCATTTCCATCTTGGCAAAGCTCACAGCTGCAAGCTGTCACAGCCACAAATGGAAATTTCATTCAAGTTTCTATTTGCAACAACAAAAGCATCTTGTTTTCCCACAATGTGTATCAGTGATGCACCTACAATAAATTGTTCACTTTTCATATTCAGCCTTCCTAAACTTTAAACGAATCCTGTAAATTTGAGGACTCATATCGAAGACGGCATCAGTCGAGAAATTTGCTATTTCCAACCATCTGATTCCAGATTCTGGCATAACCTTCTACCTCCCTGTATAGATCACATTACTGTGTCTATTACTATGTGATAACATGTAATAGCAAAGCACAGAGCATTGCCATGATTGAAGCAAAGCTTCTGGGGAAGTCATGCAGAACAGGGAGATGTATTTAATTTGGCAAATATTGGCCATGAAGGAAGATGGGAGCTGATCAGAAGTCTGAGGCAGGATCGGAAGGGGAGAGCAGCAGAGACAGCTTGCAGGAAAGCAAAATGAAGGATGCTGTGGGATCTCCCCATGCAGAGCACACTGGTCTATGGAAGCGTGTTCTTCTGAGCTGTTACACAGCCAACGTAACCTACTGAGACACTGGCTGAGATGGACAAATTGTGTACTGTTCTTGGCTGAGTCAAAGTCCCTGAGAACTGACAGCCTCAAGGTCACCCCTTCCCTACATCTCTGCTCTCCATTTCAAAACAGGATCAGTAAAAGCAAAGTGCTTAGCCGTCCGGAACGAAAACAGAAGACAAAGCAGACATCACTCTTTTTATTATACAGGTTCAAGTAGAAACCCGTAAGAGACCTAAGAGAGCTCATGACACTAGCAGTCAGTAGAATGCCTCTCTTAGATAAGAGTACCTCTCTTTGATTTGGTTGTGCTTAGAACCACTTCACTGCTACATTTCAGCACAAGGTGGCTTTGAAGCACAAAAAAAATAGCCCTCACAAACTGTGCAGTGTAATTCTAACTGGGTAACATGGAGTTTTGCCTTTCAAAAACATTTGCCATGTACCTCCAAGTCATTGAAAAACAAGTGAGTATCAGCCACTTCAAAAATCATTTCCTCCATTGACAGACCTGAGCCAATCACTAGAGTTGGGTCCTGGTAAAACAAAAAGAGAAAATGTAAATTCACTGTGGTTACAGGCAGAAGTAAATTGTGATAAAACTTTCATCAGTTACATTGCACAGAGTTTCTACTGTGTGTCAAACCTGATGTAATTTCATGTGGATTCACTGGTGTGAACTACAGTTTCCCCAGTATTTTAAACTCAAAAGTAAAAAATCACCCCAAAAACCAAACACATTCTGGTAATACAGTGACCCAAAATTTAACAAAACTCTTTAGTACTGCATCACAGGGACCGATGCATTTTCAGAAGCAACAAAACAAAACATTCAAAAATCTTCAATATGTTTTGAAGAAGAAAAAATACTTCCTTTCACTGTGTGCTGTGACCTCTGCAATTCCCAATAATAGTAACAAGAAATAGACTTCTATCAATTCTTGTATTGATAGAAGGGAAGTGTTTGTGATGTCCATATCCCAGCTCTGCATAAAGGCAAATTTAGTTCTTTTCCTCCAAATTGTCAACAGGTTAAAAGTATCACCTTATAGATTTAAAACAAAATATTATTTTCTATTCTTTTTCCAAAGATTAACATTTACATCTGCAGGACAGATAGGGGTTTTCTTCCACAGAGAAGACAATATTACCTTGCCATATTTTTGAGCATAAGACCCTGTGAGAAGTGAATGGAAGATTATGATGGTCTCATCCAGGTCCCAGAGAAATACTCGCTGCATAGAGAACAAAAGCAGGTTAGAGCTGAGCTACTCCAAGCACTGAGCTACAATAATGGAGCAAGTTTTAGGGTTAATTTTGAGGCCAGCTGCAGTATGCTTTTAACAGATATGAGCAGTATTTAACAGTATTAATCTGTTAAACACTGATCACGCTAAACACATCATTCATTAAACTCAGTTTAATGTAGTGGAGTTTATATACCATACACTGCAAATATATGTGCAGAATAAGGCTCTCCTGGTCAAACTATTTCCAAAGGTTCTCTTGCTTTCATAGTCATAAAAGCAAAAACTTAAGAGTGCTAATGAACTTTAGAGCCCTGCTAGGGTAGTTTACTGTCTGTGATCTCAGAGAGCACAGGCAAATGACTTTTGTTATGGTAAATAAGGAGGACTGCCTGTCACGAGGAATAGCAGAGTTTCAGCACAGAAGGACTTTGACAAACTTGAGAACTGGGCCAACAGGAACTAGAAGTTCAATAACTGCAGACTGGGCATGTGGGGTAGAATGACCCTGTGGAGAATGAGGAAGTTGGAGACACACTGCTGAGTGAGAGCTGGGCAGGTGTTCTTGTACTGATGGGAAGGAGGCCTTGGGATCAGTAAAACAATGCCCTCATATGGTGATGTGTGTGTGCTCTGAAATGTAGCAAACAGATAGCAGTGTGTCAAAATAGTAATGTTTTGTTAGCCTAGGTGGGATGAACATTTAAATGTAGCCAATTGTATTGCTCACAAGGGTGTATGGACATCCACTTGTAACCTATCTGTGTAAAGAGCGCAA
>JAOQGH010000009.1:7691987-7729220 GCA_025769975.1 Gallinago jamesoni
ATTTAAATGTAGCCAATTGTATTGCTCACAAGGGTGTATGGACATCCACTTGTAACCTATCTGTGTAAAGAGCGCAAGGCGTGATCAAAAGACAGAAACTATATGTGCTGGGAAAGTGAAACAATAAACGTTTTCGCTTCACCACTTAGTGGAGTCCGTGCCTCAAGTGCCACAAATGGTGCACTTGTGTGAGGAGCAAACAGTCAACAAGACCGGCCAGCGGCACGTCCCACAGAACTGAAGAGCTGCTGAAAGGAAGCAGACACCAGCACAAACATCTCAGGGTGAGTGAGGAGTGCCGTGGAGGACGGAGATGGGGAACCACATCTCAAGTGAGGAGGAATCAGTCCTCAGATTAATGGAAGGATTATCGTGGAAGCATAAAGTAGCTATAAATTCTCAGACCTTGAAGAAAATTTTAAAATGGGTATCCGTGAGCTGTGAAGGAGCGACGCTACAGCCATGTTTATGAAGGAGAGATGGGATGCAGCTGGTGTGAAACTCTGGGACAGAGCCAAGCGTTCAGATAAGTTAGCAGCAAGCTGCAGAAATGCCACCCCTCCTCCTGTCACCCTTCCGTGTCAGGACCCAGATGATGAATCTGAGCATCCCTTTGATCCAGAAGGGATCGACCCTGACAAACAACCAAATTTATTTCCCCCTGACCTGCATGACCACTGGGCAAAGGTTCGACAGGAGGCATTAGCAGCTGGGGACTTAAGCATAACATCAAAGCTTTTCGCACCACTAATTTACGAGCCCCAACAACAACCTAAGTGGGAAGGACTGACTTCTGCTATCATCAAAGAGCTCCAAAGGGGAAAGCTTGACTATGGCCCTTTCCTCAATGTGTTCTATGGACACGTTGGGCTCAGAGCGCGGGACGGACGGGCAGGCAGGCAGCAAGGCCACCTGCGGCCGCCGAATGGAAACAGACACAGAGAGCGCGGAGCCGGGGAGGGGAGAAAAAAGTGCTGGCGGCAGCAGAGCCAGCGTCCTGGCCCCCACAGCAGCAGCAGGAGGAGAAGGGGGGCACGGTGGGGGGGGGGCATGGTGCCCCCCCCCCCCCCCCCCAGGCCATGTGGACTCGCAGCACGGCAGCAAGGACTGTGCGCTGAGAAGCAGCAGCGACCACAGTGGATTCCAGGGAGGTGTGATGATCCTGATTCAAACGTTGTTGGTACGAAGGACTGACCGTGGTATTGTCTTAACTAAGAGATAAGCATGATGTATATAGCATAGAACCAAGAGGGTAGGATACAATCTTTTAGCTTTTAAGTATTTGTATGTGTAAAAGCTAAAAGATCTGTTTTGAGATGCACCAATTCAGCGCTGTTTTGTACAATATTTTTTTAATCTTTGCTTCGACGACTTTGTTCTCTTTAAAATTCTAAGTGTGAGCTGGTGTTTCTCACAAGTTAGGGGCTTATCCAGGATCAGCACTCCTGCTCCTGCGAGGCAGGACAATAAGAGGGGAAGGAATGCCCTGGTTTATCTCAGCAAAGAGGAGACTAAGGGTGATCTAATAGCAGATCACAATTAATTGAAAGGAAACCACAAAGATGATGCAGGCAAATTCTTCTCAGTAGCGGGAAACGGAAAATTGCCATGGAAAAAGAAAGGGGAAATTTGCAGCTTGGGAGATTCCAGTTGGAGAGAGAAAATCTCCTTCCCCAGGTGGACATGGCAGTCCTGGCATAGATCACTAGACAGGTACAAGATCTCCAACCTTGGAAGTTCTCAAGACTCAACTAGACAAAGACATGGTTCTAGTGATGGGGACGGCTCTGAGCAGGAGGCTGTACTAGAGACATCCATTGACACCACTATGATTCCATAGTGATGCTTGTTTAGGTGATGCTTGTCAAGGACCACTTAAGAACTCATTTGGGCCAGTTCTCAGATAAAATGGTTCATGGGAATTTCCCAAATTCTCTCTCAGTACAGTAAGAACCTTGGACCTGTTGGAGTGGGTCCAAATGAGGAGACAAAAATGATCAGAGGGATGGAACACCTCTCCTATGAGGACAGGTTGAGAGAGTTGGGGTTGTTCAGCTTGAAGAAGAGAAGGTGCTGGGGAGATGTTACTGCAGCATTTCAGCGCTTAAAGGGGGCTTACAAGAAAGATGGAGGCAGGCCTTTTAGTAGGGTCTGTTGTGATAGGACAAGAGGTAACAGTTTTAAACTAAAAGAGGGTAGATTCAGACTAGATGTAAGGAATAAAATTTTTACACTGAGGGTGGTGAGATACTGGCCCAGGTTGCTCAGAGAAGCTGAGGCTGCCTCATCCCTGGAAACATTCAAGGCCAGGTTGGACAGGGCTTTGAGCAACCTGATCCAGTGGAAGATGTCCCTGCTCATTGCAGTGAGGTTGGACTAGATGGCCTGTAAAAGGTCCCTTCCAACGCAAACTATTCTATTAGTCTAATAATCCTCTTCCATTCCCATGGAGATACGATGAAAGAAAGAGAGGATGACTTTTACCACCACACTATTCTGCAATGGTATCTGCAGAAAACAAGATTACTACTTACTTCCAGTTCACTGTCCTGTGAGGAAGAGGTATCTGCTTTCCTCTTCCCCCTGTTCTTCCCAGGCATGTTTTTTCTTGTCTGTTCATCTAACTCTTTACTTGCTGTTGCTCTTGATAATGAAGGACTTGTGGATGCATCTCCTAGAAGAAAGAAATCACTCAGCTCTCAACCCTCATGTCTCAAAACACACAAACATAAAGCTTATAGCATTTGGCCAAAAACCTCCTTTGCAAAAGGTAACATGTTATCTTCCTTTATTGATACAGTAGTAGTTGAATCCTTACTAGAACACAAAACTTGATTTTTTTCATCCTATCATTTCAAAACAGCTCTGCCTCCTCAATTCAGTCCACTGAGCACCCTCCACCCTAAGACCTGTAACCTCCCAGATGTTTCACTACCCTGGAACTGGCTTTATTACTCAATTGTTTCTTTTGATACTTCTTGAGCGAGCACCAGAAACCCTCAGTCTGGAATAAGTGTACAAAGGAAAGTATTTACTGATGCTGCTCCCTCCCAGATTTCTCAGACTAGTCAAAATGCCTTTCGTGACACACACCACCACACAACAGGTGCTCTTTCCATCTCCGCATACACCGCTCACTCCTGTGCCACCTTAAGCCCTTGACTAACAGCTACACAACAGCCAGTGCACAGAGTTATCTGGAGTGTGTTAACCACACACAAATCCACAGTGTGCTAACTGGGAAACAGACATCATTTGACTACAGCTCCACTGGCCTATCCAAGAACCAGTAAAGAATAACAGGGATGATCTCAGCCCTGGAGATGCAGACTTGACCAAGCACCATGACTGTCAGGGATACATTATGAAGGCCTATTCTGCCACTGGTAAGAACACTCTTACCAGTGTTGGAGATTGTCTGGGCATCAGCCTGCTTGTGGGATTTGAGCAATTGCCTCTGCAGCACTTTGCCTTCTCCATCTCCCCTGAGTCCATCAGTAGTACCTGAGCTCTGCCAAGTCCTCAAACTCATTCAAGCAACCTGAAAGCAGGGATGGGTGGCTACGAGCGAGCAAAGCACCCAGATCAGTAGGAAAGATTAAAGCACCAGCACTTAAAAAACATTAAAATAATGAAAATCATTGCTTTGATATGCAAAGTATTACAGCCACAATGGAAAATACTTTCTGAATCCCGCTGTCCAAACAGAAGAGTTAACTTCCCAGATGTCTGCCTAACTAGTTCAGAAACAGGACCAGAAGTGTAGCAGGAAGGCAGCAGACACAGCTGACTTGAGAAAGCTTGAATTCAGCCTGGATCTGGAAGATGGGACATTGCAATTCCTATGAAAATTAACGCAAAACTGTGAACTTGGAGAATTCCTGAGCCAAAAAGAATGGTACTGAAAACATTAACAGCTGGGCAATTCCCTGGCCGGTGTCTTTAAATAACAGGTCAATTCCTTACATTTTCAACACCAAAGAAGAACAAATTATCATGTGTAAATCTGCTCTTGCTCTCTCCAACTAGAGGGCAACTGCTTCCCGAACGAGGGAATGTGCCTGAAGCTCCACACTTCATGATTTACACCATCACAGCGTGGTGTTTGTCATCCCCTGTCTGTAGCACCCCATAAGGTGAGAGAGGTCTGCAACTTCACTGAGTTCAGAACTACTGATCTGGGTGCTTTGCTCGCTGGTAGCCACCCATCCCTGCTTTCAGGTTGCTTGAATGAGTTTGAGGACTTGGCAGAGCTCAGGTACTACTGATGGACTCGGGGGAGATGGAGAAGGCAAACTGCTGCAGAGGCAATTGCTCAAATACCACAAGCAGGCTGATGCCCAGCCAATCTCCAAGCAAGAGCCACTGTGGAAGCCACCCCTTCTTCCTCTGCTTCCGTTTGTGTTGCTCAACATGACATTATAGGGTATGGGATATCACTTCAGTCAGCTCAGGCCAGCTGTCCCATTTCTAGATTGTCATCCCCCACCAAGCCTGCTCGCTGTGGGAGTGTGGAGGGGAGAAAGCGCTGATGCTAAACAAGTGTTCTTCAGTAGGAGCCAAAACACTGGTGTGGCATCAACACCGCTTTAGCCATGAATCCAAAACATAACATCAGCAGAGCTGATATGAAGAAAGTTAAGTCCATCCTGGCCAGACCCAGGGCACCAACAAAAACCAAAGGAATTTGCATTTTTTCCCTGCCTATCAATCTGTAACAGACAGCAGATTTCCATTTAATGCAGTTTGACAACACAGGAAGAATCTCATACCTCCTTGGGTAAGGCACCAGAAGAAGTCCTAAGTCTTTGCTCTTGTCCTTGTTAAGTTTAGGAAATTGTATTTTTGGTGAAGAAATTTTAGTCAACACCACCGTGGTTGGTACACGACATGGCATTAGTGGAAAAGGCCAGTCAAAGATGCAACTTCTTTAGATAGTCAATTAAACCTTTTCAATCCACTTTCTACACCTCTCCTCTTACCAGCTAAAATCATCTCCCCAACAAGTGACAGGTAACACCATGCTGTGCAGATGCAGATCTGCTCACATGCGCAGCACAACAGATGTCATTTCCAAAACAGTTTACATGTGAAGCAGAAGCAAGGAAAGGATGTACCCCCAGGCACACCAGAGATCAAGCCATCGAGAGGTGATAGCCAAACTACAGCTCTTGAAAATGCAGGAGCAGTCCCAGAGGGCTCCCATAACTGGGACAAGCAGCCATGTCATGGCTGTCAGGTAATCTGAATGCCTGCCTGAGGGAGAGAAAGAGCTGGACACTGGATACCATCAACTGCCCTGTAGCCCAAGAGGACACCCAGCCCCGACACACGACAGAGTCAACAGTCCCCAGGGAGCTACTGTTGGCAACTTTTCCAGTCACCCCTGGAATTCCATCTCCCTAGATGGCATCCAGAGCACATGGTAAGTGTCTGCTGAAGCAGCATAAGACTTCCAATACATAAGTTTGGCTGGTCTACCTTAATACTCTGTACACCAGTGAGATCAGTCTGACAATGGAAGGCTAATGTCCTGTTCAGGTCAGCACGCAAAGGTGCTGCAATTACCTTTTGGAAAAAAGCTTTCCCCGTGTCTGCACACTGCAGTGTTTATCACAGGTATTTTGCAGCCCCCCCTGTTAAAGATCCAACCCTTACCAGAGGAATGTCTCTGCACCGTCCGCGTAGGCACCATGGCGTTTGGTTTTTCGGTTGAGTATGTAGTTGTTCCTAATGCAGAACTCTCTGTGTTGCTGTCTGCTGGTGTCACAACCCCAAAGCCAGAACTTGTGTAACACGTCTGGTACTGACTTTGGCCAAGGATCGTATATGTAGGATATTCCTGTCAGAGGGAAGGATTAGTTATGCTAGGACACTTCCTTCAGAAAACACTCTATATGAAGATGACTCTTATGCTAGAATATGCCTGTCAAAGAGAAATCCCAGCAAGAGCACAGTCTGACTTCATGCTGTTTCTTTCTGGGTACGTAGGACACCTCCAATGAGGGATGAGAGATCTGGCTTCCCCATGGCCCGCACACAGGCAGGAGCCAGCAATCACAGGGCCAATCCTCTGTCTCCAGTTTCTTCAAAAATGAGCTCATTATGAATGATATGGCAGTAACAGGGGTGTATCAAGTAGATGCCATGGCATCAGGCCACACACCATCTCTGTTCTGGAATTTGTGGGTTTGTCTTGTTGTGTTTTACTTTCTGCTATCAAATGTATTGACAGCAACAGAAAGTGGTCCTGGCACTGGCTGAGGGCCCAACCTCAGCCATAAGAGCTACAGGATAAGCTGCCTTTAACTCATGTCCCGACTTCAGCAAGCAATTATTTTGCATGCTGTGATGAAAGGTACTCACTTATGGAGACTACTTATTAATTTAGGAGGAGATCATTTCTGGTACTGGTAATAAAGAAAGCAGCCACCCCAAATGTCAGGTCACACTCTTCTGGCACACTGTGCACTCCCAATTCCCTCAAAGAGCACCCTGGATTTGTGAATGAGGTGCTTTGGCCTGCATGACTGAAAGAAAATATTTTTCCCCTTACAACTCCAAGCAAGTTTATGTTAATTAAAGCACCTTAAAAAGCAACAGCATAAGCATACAAGAATTTTTATGCATTCGTTGCGTTTTCCCTCCTTCCTATATTCTTCTTCTGCAAAGCTGTGACATTGAAGGGTTCCTTTGTATATCTAAATAATCAGCAGAGCAGTTAGCCACTGACAGCATTAGGCATTACCCACCGCAGTTCACAGTCAGGGGGAAGGGCTCTGTGCTAGCTGCAGGACTTTTTGACTTTGTTTTATTCTAGCACCATCAGAATGGAACTCCCACTTTACTGGGTTTTTTTTGTTTGTGTACAACCAATTTTCCTTTCCTTGCTGAGGGAGAACAAAGGCATTCAAAAATATCCACCTGTAGTTCTCCCTGGAGGTCTGATTCTCAAAATAATTCTATTGTTTCTTCTCCAATGCCTCCCTTTCAGTACCCTGTTTAAGATTCACCACACCATCTGCAGACAAGGGAACAGCTTCAAACAGATGAAGTGAGTTCACTGCAAAGGCCAAAGGGAAAAGCATCACGGTCAAAGAGACAGCAAGAGTCATTTTGCTGACTTCGAGTTACATACTGAGCCCTGCAACTCTAGCACCCATTGTGCTCCTTTTGAAGTGATGCACATATTTGGCCTTCCTTTTTTAGATTTGATTAGGGTGTTAAACAAAGGTGAAGGAGATGCTGCACATAAATATAGCAAGGAAGAAGTTTTACCTGTGAGATGGTGGCTACTGCTGATGTGGAAATATTGACAACAGTTGAGGATGTAGAAACTGGACTGGCATTGGTAGTTGATGCTGTAAAATTAAGAATTACTGCATTAAATGCCTCTAGAAAAGCACGAGACAAGACCAATCCAAGCTGTGAAATAAGTACTTACTAGGCTTATGTGCAAGCATTTGTGCTTCCAGCAGCACTCTGATTGGAACAGCCCAGAAAGAGCTGGGTGTATTTTGAAACCAGTTACTTTTCAACTGGGCTTACAGGGAAGGAGAGCTAGCATATCTTTTAAAACAGTACTTTCAAATGTTTCAGAAACCTTTTCCCTCCATGCCTGCTAAGCAACTGAAGTATAACTGAAATGGTTTCACATCTTTACTAGAAGTTTTGAGAAGACAATCACATTCCAGTATTCAATTAGTAGCAGCTGAAAATCAATCAGAATAAATCAGTAAAATGGATATGAAGGTGTTTAAATCAGCTCTGATAAAAAAAAATAAATATCTCTGCATTGGAATTAGCATATTTAATCTAAAGAGATAAAAAAAATTAAGGAAACATATGAATACTTCAAACAGTATAAATAGAGTGCTTCCTACCGGAGAAAGCATACAGATCTCCCCATATCAACTGTTTTTCGGGTGAGACTTTCTGAAATAATTTGTCAACAGCTTTTAAGACAAATTATTAGAGACATGTAGTTGTTAGTATGAATTTTAAGATGTTTAATAGCCTTCATGTCACTGCATTCGGTTCTTCCAAAACACAGAAGAAGCTGCTAGAGCACTATCTGAGACCACTGGTCATTAGCAGATTTTGTGGTTTTACAGCCAGAGGGACACTCCATTAACCATTACCATTAACCATGGGGTTTTGAAACCCTTAAGGATGAGGGAAAACAAATCATGAAATCATCATGAACAAACTCAAGATGTACTAAACCACATGCCACCAACAAATATTTTTTGCTAAACCTTCTTTATCTGCAAACAAATAAAACCAAAAATCACTTTTAGATGCTTATGAAAAGACTTGCAGAAATCCACAGTATCACCTACTTTACCATCACTCTGAGAAAAGCCTTCCCTTTCTGCACCCAAGTGGAATCACTCTGAGACTGAAGAACTCAAGCTTCTGAAGGCTTCAGTCTTTCTACCCCAGGGAAACAAACCCACCATGAACTCTTACTCAATGTACATTGTGTTATGGCAAGCACAAATACTACCTGGTGAACAGCTCCTGGAAAGAGGAATGGATCCAAAATATGCCTCAAAAAAGGTGAAAACCAAAAGAAATGTATCTTAAAAGAGGTACAGAAATACACAGTATTTACAAGAGGTGAGAAATGTGAAGGGTGGCATCCCTGTGGAAGCAGAAATGAAGGTAAATAATCAGCCCCTGGGAATCCCTTCATAGATAGGAGCAGTCATGTCCAAAAAACATATGGGAGAGAATTTTGGGAGAAGAACATTTAGAAAAAGGAAAAAAGGCTGCACTGAACAGCAATAATGGTAATGAAGATAATCAAGTACATACAGTAGCTATGCAGCTACTAGAAGCCCAGCTGTGGGAGTAAGCTACCTGTCACAGATACTCCTCAGAAGCAATTGCTAGAGAGCAGACGTTAGTTTCCAAATAAAACTCCTTCTAACTATACCCAGTCCGGATAGGTCGAGGCTGTTACTAGCTTAGGAAAATGCCACTTCCTAGGTGCTTCCTATGCCACTTCCCATAAGTGCAAAGAGCAGCTCTCCAGAAAAGACCCTTGCTAACACAAACCAAACCTGCCATGAAGCCAGAGGAGAACTACCTAGAAGACAGATTATTCCATCACCTCTCTCAAGATTATCACGGAGAGCAAACAGAAAGCAATTATCACTTTTACTGCTCTGAAGAGGCTGCTTTTCCACTGGGATAGAGAACAGAAATTAAGATATCATAGAAAAAAAGATTCCAAGGTGTTGGGATTCTGGTAAAACCACAGATTCCCTCATACGAACTTCTTTGTTTATCTTAACTCTGGTCTCCTAAGATTTCTTTTTTAATTACCCTTTATCTATACAGTGTTACACATCAGATCTTTACATGCAGCTCCCTCTACACAGATTAAACAATGCTTTCTCCACTGTGGGTCAGCTCCTTTTACTGGGGAATGGACAAAAACCATGCAAAAATGTTTGGCATGGATGCACCAAAAGGGACGACTTCATGACCTCCGGTTTAAAAGATCAGCAAACACAAATATTACCTTGAAGCCGCCGTGACTCTTTTTCTCTTTTCCTTTCTTTCTCCCCCTCTTCCAGACCTCATCCTCAGAGGCTATACAGAATCATAGAATCATCTAGGTTGGAAGGGACCTTCAAGATCATCTAGTCCAACCATCAACCTAACTCTGACAAAAAGACCATCACTAAACCATTTCCCCCAGCACCACATCAAGCCATCTTTTGAACACCTCCAGGGATGGTGCCTCAACCACTTCCCTAGGCAGCCCGTTCCAAGGCTTGATAACCCTTTCAGTGTCAAAATTGTTCCTAATCTCCAACCTGAACCTCCCCTGGAGCAAGTTGAGGCCATTTCCTCTCGTCCTGTCGCCCATGACTTGGGACAAGAGACCGACTCCCCCCTGGCTACACCCTCCTTTCAGGGAGCTGGAGAGAGTGAGACGGTCTCCCCTCAGCCTTCTTTTCTCCAGGCTGAACACTCCCAGCTCCATCAGCCTCTCCTCATAAGACTTGTGCTCCAGACCCCTCACCAGCTTCATTGCCCTTCTCTGGACCTGCCCAGCACCTCAGTGTCTTTTTTGTGGTAAGGGGCCCAAAACTGGACACAGCACTCGAGGTGGGGTCTCACTGTATCCCCACTTCCCCTGCCTCATTCATCTCATTCCCTTTTGCTCCACTTGTTTTCAAAGATGTTTCAACCCGCTTCATGTGCTAGAAAAGGAAATTGCAGTTAATGCATTTTATGCTTCACTTGGCTGCTTTTTTCTCACAGGGAAGGAAGAGGCGAGGCAAGAAGCAGCCATTCCTCCCATGTTGCTCTCAGTGCTTCCATGTACCGCCATGGCCATCGCTCAGGTGAGAACAGCAGAAAGTTCTCAGTCGCTAAACGCATCTGACATTCAACAGGGTTCAAACATTGCATTACTCAAGTCCAGCATCTGCAGATTAACCCATATCCATGCACTGAAACACCCCTCCGGTGGGACAGCAGCACAGTACAGCTGTGCATCACCCTACTGTTTTGACTGGAAATAAAAGATAGATTTTCAAGAGATTACTAACAAAGCAGCTTTGTTCCTCCTTCCAGCTCCTGCTCTCCACCACCTCCAACCATTGACCTGACCCCTGTCCTGGGTTGAGAGACTCAGGACTAACTTTTCTTCTAATACTGGGGAAAACTGCACTTTTAGAAGACTCTAGTGTATGAATTTGTGAAAATATTTACTTTATAGCCAGCCAGGCTCTGTGGGATTCAAGGTCTGGGTGTTTTTGAGCTTTGCCAGGCGCAGGGCCAAGGGGGAGCAAGGCCTGGGCATTTGACCCAGGCTGGCCAACAGGATTATTTTATACCATTATTTATACACATTCGATATAAATTAGAAAAGTTTGCTGCAGAGCTCTCTCTCCCTTGATGGTGGCGGGTTCAGAGAACTCCTTGCCCTGGAGCTGGAACCCTGAGGCCTGCCCTTCCTCCTCAAGCCGTTGCGCTGGCAGTGTCCGCCATTTGCTGTCCCTGCTGGGAGTACACAGCTTCCTGCTGAGAGAACTGGCTAAGCATAAGTCTTGTGTATCTTATATCAGTATCAGGATTAATATTGGTTCTTTAGTATTATTGTTAATTATTTAGTCTTAGTCTATTAAACCTATTTATATTTCAACTCTTGTGTTTCTTTGTGTTCCCCTATTCCCCTCTCCAGGTGGGGAGGGGTCATTAGGTGATAGAATAATTGTCTAAACAACAATAGATTGTTATGGGTTTTTTCAAACCATAACAACTCTGTAGTGGGCTGCTTGCTAACTTGACAAAAAGAAAATGTAGCAAATCTGAAAAAGGAAGAGTTTCTTGGCAGTTTGCAAAAAGCCTTTCAAAAAAGCAATAGCATTTACACAATTCAAGTGATTTTTTTCACACTTTCGAATATCGGCCTTCAAAAAAGCAATAGCATTTACACAATTCAAGTGATTTTTTTTCACACTTTCGAATATCGGCCTTCAAAAAAGCAATAGCATTTACACAATTCAAGTGATTTTTTTTCACACTTTCGAATATCGGCCTTCAAAAAAGCAATAGCATTTACACAATTCAAGTGATTTTTTTCACACTTCCGAATATCAGCCTGCAGGGAAGTTCTCCTCAAATAACACATTCTCACAGCAATGTGGATCGACTGGTTTAAAATCCTTCTGCAGAGCGAGCCCTGAAGGTGGCTCTGTCACCTCCCCAGTCCCCAGGGACCCCTGTGCTCCTCCTGGTACATCACTAGCAAATGCCAGGGGTCACCTTATGCAAAATCATTTCTGACATTTGGCAATTAGAACTATACAAGACTATAATTCATTCTGCCAGTGGGAGTACCCGGAGGAGAGTTGAAGGAAAGTAGTATTTCCAATGTTGTATGGCTCATGCTATGAAGGTGAAAAGTAAATTAATGATAAACATTATGCTGGGCCATTTACTGTCACAACGATGCAAGCATGACATACCATTTGGCATTGCCATCAGATATGCTAAAACCCTCTTATTGCTAATTTTAAGATTCAATTCCCCTTTACTTGGTACTTATTAGGCCACATCTGGATACGATATTCAGGTTGGGGCCTCAAGCACAAGAAACATGTTGATAAAATTCAGTGGGTCAGGCAAAGATCCACCAAAAGAGTCAGGGAGCTGCAGCACGTGCCCTGCCAAAGGCAGCTCGGGGGAACGGGACCATCCAGCCTGGAGAAGAGATAGCTCTGGTGAACGCAAGAGCAGCCTGCTGGTACCTGCATGGAGGTCATCAAGAAGACACAGCTAGGCTCTTTTTGCAGGTGCACAGCAGGAGAAGGAGAGAAGAGTCACAACATGAATGACAGGATGCACCAGGGTGACAATATTAAAAAAGAGATGATAGTCAGGCACCAGAATTGGTGACATTTCCATCCTCGAAGGTTTTTGAGACCCAACTGGATAAAGCCCTGAGCAACCTGGTTCTGAATTCACTGTCAACTTTTTGAGCAGGAGGCTGAACTAAAGATCTCCTGAAGTCCCTGAATTACTCTATTACAGTATCACACAAGAAAGATTAGGAATTCCTGAAATGCTTTTAAAAAGTAAAGAGAAAGAAACAAATTTTCATAATTCATCACCCAAACATAAATGGCAAAAATCCTGTCTAGCAAAAAAGTATCAATTTGCATATACTTGCCATAAACAACAAGATTCCATTATTCAGCTAACTAGCACATTTACTCCTAAAAATTGCTTTGGAAGCTGGTGAAATTCAGCGCTTGGCCTCTTAGATGTGGCACTTCCAGCAGCTGGAATATTTGTAGGTTAGTTCTATACTGAGAATTTCACTTTCCAGCAGATCTACCAACCTAGGGGGTGTGTGTAATACGTGAGCCATCTACCTCCAGAAATAATTAAAACAAAAAAAAGATCAAAAAATCCAACGTCAGTCAGCGTATTTCCTGACATCAAGCTAAAGACTACCAGTAAAGAGCTTGAGCTGTAAGAGCATTCCCAGCAAAGGCATGCAAGAATAAAACATTTAGGCTCCTCTCCCCTTCCCATTTGCTCCTCACCCTGTTAAGTCCATCAGCGTGGCACCAACAAGCCAGCCTGGTGCATACAGAGGAATGTAGCAAATACAAAACCAAACACATACACACACACACAAAGAGAAAAGAGGGAAAGCATAAAGAAGCATGCACAAACCAAGAACAAACGTGCAAGCCTCTCTATTTGTGGTATCTGGACTCAATTAGGTGGAGAGAGATGCAGATAAAAACCATGCCAAGTTACCTTCAATGGAATAAGAATAATGTGCTGGGCTGGGCTGGCTTGTGGTTAACCCTGTAGTGCAGGTAACAACACTGTGCTGACTTGTAGATGGAGTCTGAATTAAACCACTTTCAGGTTTCATACCTGGCCACAGTGCACCTGAATCAGATAAATTGGACCAGTTACAAACAAATATGCTGGGACCAAACAGCATGCTGCTACCTCATATTAAGATTTTTGCTCATCACAAAAGTAACAAATCATACATGGAATATGCTTAATTCTGCAATAGTAAGTGCTGACTGTCAGGCTGTGCATGGATTAGAGCTGCTGACAAAACTAGCTGAAAAAGAGAAAATTAAAAGCACCAACAAGACCAATTTCCAAAACTTTCAACTAAAAATCTATTAGTGTCACAGTAAGATTCACTGCCAGGTCGGCATAAAGGAACAGCTAATACCTCTGCTGTTTGGGAGAGTTGCACAGCGCCACAAACGACCTCAGCTATTACATAGCGAGGCTGACATTGGTATCTATTAAGGTCAAGGTCAACACTTCCACTACTTCACCGAGATTTTGGGTGAATATTTTAAAACAAGCCACAAGTCAGTAATTTTCATAGACTGAACACAGTGAATACAGAGCTTAAAAATAAAGGGGGGAAAAAAATCTAAATTTTTCTTCTAGATTTCCTGCCATTATGGAAAGCATTTGTAATACTACTGGACAAAACACAGAGAAAGCAAAGTGACTGTCATTCATCTGCAGAAGGTGCACATAAGCAGTGTGGTTTCAGCTCAGGTGCTGTGCTAAGGTCTAGCCTGCACAGAGAGGGCAAAAACAGCATCCAACGTAAGGAGCTCAGCTCAGGCCTGGTTCTTGAGGGCTCTTCAGCCTTTTGTTTAAGTGTTTCCAGACCTACAGCTAAAGTCAAAGGCATTTCTCCCTGGCACTGGTTAGAAAGCAGGAATCAGTTGAGAGGATCTACTTAAAAACAAGCAGGAGTGTGCAAAACAGAGGGACTAAGGGAGCTAGACACAAAGTTCAGGGCCAGCAGAAAGACCACCCTCTTCTTAAGCCCCCCAAAACAGTACCAAGGCTGTGAAAGCCACCTGCAGCCATTCACCCACAGGACGAGCCACTGGCTACGAGCTCCAAATCTCCTACACAGAAGACATGGGAAACTCCAGAGCTGGAGACGAGCAGCAGCTCCAAGAGCTCAATCCATGCTGTGGCTTTCTCAGAATTAAATTCTGCAATGGCTCTGATTTAGTTACACACCTGATCTAAACCTGCCACCTATGAGTCAAATTAAGTCACTCACAGCCACACCAGGGTTTTGATTCTTTGACTCTCAAGTTGTATCTTTGTTAACTGTTTCAAACCTCAACAACGGTGATAATCAGCAAACAAAAGGGAAAGACTGATTTAAGAAACATTGTAGATATATTGCAGAAACTCCAGAATAAAATGTATGGGAAATGGATCCTCTAAGGAGAGTGGGAGTAGCTGCATTTGTTTTGTCTGGAAAGGAAGTGCCACAATGTTCAAGTAGGTGAGTAGTTTTTAGAGGGGATGGTAACCAATAGCTCCTCCCAGTGCAAAACAGATGGACAAGGAGCAGACAGCAACATGATGAGAGGCCACAGGGCACACAGGAGTGCCAAAGAGCTGTGACAATGAAACAGAAACCAGCTCTGACTGCTGTAGGGTGACACCAGGTCAGAGGTGCTGGCAGGGCTGGTTGGACGCCAGCCCAGGAGCTGAGTGGGGTCTTGCCCTAAGGCATTTTCAGCCCCTGCTTTCCATGGCTGTCTCTGTCATCTCCCAGTATAGACATATTCTACTTCCCATTGGGCAAGGCCTGCTCTCGGCCCAGTGGCACCCGTCCTTCCCCCTTGTTCTGCGAGGCAGCGTCCATAAGCCAGCACAGCCCCAGGGGTGGCCGAGGGGAAGCTGGGCGAGGGGAGAGGAGACCCCTCCACATTCAACAGCAGGACCGCAGCTGGGCAGAAGAATGTCACAGCACACATATATGCATGTTGACAGGCCCATCAGCTGCGGTATCTTCTTGAGTTAATTTAAACCATAACATCCACAGTGTTTCTAACACCAACTTACAGCTTTACATATGCAGCCTGTATGTCATTACTCTTATTTTAACGGTTCTTTAAAAAAATCTCTCCACGCCACAAGTAAGTCCTATGTAGAACAATGCACTAAACGCCACCAAAAAAAGCATTACAGCACAAGGAAAGGTGACAAACTGGCAAGAGCATAGGTCATCTCTTCTCTGAAAGCAGCAGTCTGACCTGAGCGATCTCAAAACTATGCTTGTGTTTGTCAGCTTGCTTGAAATTCATGCTTAAAACACACCTGCTTCGTTCCAGTTCGATAATCCATGATGCCTTCTTTTTGGCATAGAAACAAATACACAGTAGGAAGTCATGCAAACCTCTGGAACAGGCCCTTTGATGCTGGTGAAACATCTGGCCAACTCCTCACCTGCTTGATGGAGATTCTGTGAGCAGAAACAGTTTATAGAATTTCGTCTGCATGGAGCATGTCCTGCCCTCTACCCTTCCCTGGCCCTCACATCGCCTATGATCAAGGAGGTTCCATTCCAGTATGATTACTATTACTGGAAGTATAACTTTTACCATCTTCCTAACACTTAAAATCAGACTGAAAATTCAGGTATTTAATAACAGACCTCAAAATCCATACCAAGACATTTCAGTAACTGATCACATTTCAGAAGGTGTTTAACAAAGTTCCTGTGAAGTCAACAAAAAATGCCTAGGTCTTCAGAAGAATTTCTACCATTACATTGATATTATAACACTGAAGCAGCCAAATACCCCTGAATTCCAGAACCTGTGGATTAAACCCCCCCCCCCACCTTCCCCCCCAAATACAGCCACCACTACGTTGCCAAAACATCACACAAACACAAAACACTAACAAACCCCCCTACATCCTCCCTCCTCCAAAAAAATTTACAAGTCTAAACCACCTTTTTAAAGATCTTGGTCTAACACTTCAAGGGAGCACTCCACGTATTTACACATTTAAAAAAAAAAAAAAAAAAGGCAACAGAGCAAAATACTTAAGAACATATGAAGCAGCCTCAGTGCACTGTCCTCAACAAACCAATAAACACCAAATAAAGTAGTAAAGGAAACCACCAGCCACCAGTCAGGTACAGCAAAAAACAGTGCAATAAGGCACTGACCTCCAAGTGCAGGCACCCAGGGAAGAGAATTACATTACAGCAACCTTAACACGGGGTCGGGCATGGTTTGTACATAACAGACCGTTGTGACAACACCCAACACTACGAGGGGACAAAAAGAGGAGAAGCAGAGTGTTTAGAGATTTAGCAGCCAAACTGCACTGGCAACTGGAGGCTTGGGGATGGACACAGCAACAGGCTGCTCCACACCCGTCCAGCTTTTCAGAAAACACAACTGGCAGAGCAGGACACGTCACAGAGTCAAAGAGGTCTCACTCACTAGAAATCACAGAATCTTCATGGTTGGAAGGGACCTTTGAGATCATCAAGTCCAACCACAAAAAAAAAAAGAAACAACAAAAAACCAAAACAAACCACCCCCACCCACAAACAGACACAACCCAACAATCCCGGGCACTAGAGCATGCCCTGAAGTGCCACATCTACACATTTCTGAAATACCTCCAGGGATAGTGACTCCACCACCTCCCTGGGCAGGCTGTTCCAGTGCCTGACCACCCTCTCAGTAAAGTAATTTTTCCCCATATCTAATCTAAACATCTCCTGCTGCAATTTCAGACCATTTCCTCTGGTCCTGTCATTATTCCCTTGGGAGAAGAGGCCAGCACCCACTGCTGTAGAGGGCAGTGAGGTCTCCCTTCAGCCTCCTCCAAACTAAACATGCCCAGAACATAAGGCCTGAGACCACCATGGTGCCGGGTGGTGGGGAGGGCTGGTTGCTTTACCCAGCTCTGCAATGCGGTCCTGTTTGAACCTTACCAGCAGGGGCTGAGCCAGGAATGCCCCACCAGCCACCCAAATGGCCCTGCTCCCCTGAAGAGCCCCAGATTGCTAATAAAACAGCCCAACGCTTACCCCCTGCAAAGCTCCCACTTTATGACATTCAAGTGATCAGTCAGAACAACTTTCCACAGCATTAACGCAGGGTAAAGCAGATTTGGGAGATGCTGTTTGATCAAACCCTTGCGCCCCAGTTACTACAAAACCATTGTTTTCTTCCTAAGGATCCCTCAACCACAAGAAAACTCTTTTCCATGAGTCCCACGTATATATATGTAAAAAAAGAAAAAAGAAAGATACGTAGATTCATTTGTTGTTGACTGTTCTCATAAAGGTAATGATTTGTGCCCTATTACTTTAAAAAAAATTAGCAATGTAATTTGCGTCTAATAAAACTGAACCTAGTTGTATCATCTTTTCTACACTACCTTTCAAAAACACCATGAAAAATCAATTGTTTTGTAATTTATGCAAAAATCTGTCCTGTTTGAGTGACACAGGCCTAATTTATCGTCTAATGCTTGGGAAAACTGCACTTTTAGAAGACTCTAGTGTCTGAATTCATGAAAATATTTACTTTACAGCCAGCGGGGCTATGTGGGATTCAAGGTCTCAGTATTTTTGAGCCTTGCCAGCTACAGGGATGAAGAGGAGCGAGACCCAGGCACTTGACCCAAGCTGCCAACAGGGTTCATACCTTGAATGTGTTATTTTTACCATCCAATAGAAAGAAAGAGGAGTTCTCTCTCTCTCCCTTGATGGCTGCCATCCTGAGAACTCCTTGCCCCCGTGCCTGAGCCCAGAGCCCGTCCCTTCCTCCCAAAGCCGCAGTGCTCGCAGGGTCCCACATTGGGTGGGGGTGCACAGCTCCTGGCTGGGGGAATGGGCAGGGGATAGTCCTTGGGTATTTTATATTGGTATCAGGATCAACCCTGGTTCTTTAGTATTAATAATGTTAATTGCTTAGTCTTATCCTATTAAATCTATTTATATTTCAGTCCTTGTGTTACCTTGTTTTTCTGATTCCCCGTCCTACGTCTAAAAGACAATAAATTGTTGTGGGTTTCTCAAACTGTAACAAAGTCCTTGCTCCATCACGCAAGAACAACAAAAGCCATAGATGTTGCTGGTTTTGTTCAGACACCTAGTTCTTCAGCTAAGGAAAAATTAACCCTTTTACATTTCAAGACATGAAGATTTTTGCACTACAGATAAATCTGCAAGAGGCTCTGTTCATTCCATTACACAGCACGACGACAACCCCCTGAGGCAGACCCTTGATGTCCATCTCCCAGCTGTGCCACCGGCAGGCAGCACACACTGGGGACACACAGCTCCCCAGGGACACGCTGGGGACACACAGCTCCCCAGGGACCGACACGGAGGGGTGACGCTGTCTCTTCCTTACAACTGAGTGCTGCAGAACAGCCTTTGCCACCATGCACTTTTGAGAGTGGGCAACAATAAGCAATATTTACATGTGAAACCAAGCAGGGCAACATCAAAAACGAAAAGAGAAGTTAAAATGTTAATTTTTAACAATCAGTTATAAAATTTCATACATGTGGGGATAGTCAGTCCTGTGGGTTTTCTCCCCAGTGCCTGACACATACACAGAGCACAAGGAAAGACCAGCCAGCTCCTCTCACTAGCTAACCCACCCAGAAGCTAGATTTTTTCCTGTCTGCACTACTCATCCTCAACTCCCTTTATACACGATGGAAAGATGGCTATTATCTTCTAAAACAGACCAGCACCCGAGAGCGTGGCCCTCCCTCCCTGCACTACAAAGGAAGCACAGGGTGAACGGCTCACAACCTGCCATCCAGCTGGAGCTGCTCGGCTGCGACAAGACTCTTACACCCCTCAATCATTTGTAAATGCTGGAATGGCTAACAGAGAGCTCAAGTATTACAGCAACTTAAGCAAACTTAGTTGCCTAGTAAGCTCGGCAGTTTAGCTTGAAATCTAAATTTGTTGAAAGATAAGGTAACAAAAACATCTTAATCCTGGCCAGCAAAAAGAAAAGGAAAAATACCTTCAGCAGAGATGCTGTAGTATGGGGTCTTGTGTGATTTAACTTCCAAGGAAACTGCAGAACTGGAGAAAATTATGATCCCAACCTAAGAACGGTCTGGCAAGTTTCATGGGGAGACATCCAAATTAATGGACAGGAAAACAGTTTTGTAAGAAATAACATTTTATAATATGAAGCCCCATCTGTACTGTAGATACCGATCTACAATTTAAGTTAGGCATGTGCTCTCCTACAAACTCTTCTTTCCAACACACCTGGTTAAGCTTAACACTGGCTTTTTAGTGAGACATAAGACAATTGCAGGCACTGAGAAGTCTTACCGAAAGGAGGTAGTCCATAGGTTTGGGTGGTCTGGGGGTAGATGGTGTAGGGCTGAGACTGCTGTAGTGCTTGGTACTGAGTCTGACCAGGGTAAGGGCTCATTGTTTCCGATACAGGTACAGAAAGGATATGTGCATATGGCCTTATTAAAAAGAAAGAACAAAGGTAAAAAAGAACAATTTACATTATGAATCTTTCAGCCTCTGAACCTGAAGACACATTAAAAAAATTGCTTTAGGAAGAAGAAACAATGCACACTGACACATGCTCTTAGTGTAATACCTGCCTGTGTTTCCCAATACAACAGGCTCTGGTTTTCTATGAGCTGCCTATTTCTCATCTGGACTCCAGGGAAACTCTACCCCGTGGTACCAGAACACCAGTGCTTATTCCAGGACTGGGAGAGCAGGGGTGGGAGGGGAAGAACAAACTCCTCGTTCCAACAGGCATGAGCAATTAGTTTCACTTATCATACCTCACAACACCAAATCATAAAGCTACTACAATATCATAGTACGTGTCAAAACTACTGGAACACACAAAGAGACTAGACACAAGCAGGTGTGGGGAATTAAGGCCTTCTATGCTGCCATGGGAAGAACTCCTGAGATCCCCAAAGGTGGTAAATGACCTGAAAGTCCAATATTCCCCTTATATTAATTTGTACCTAGTTTGTTTATTCCTCACATATCAGGGGCATTACTCAACAAGCTTACTGTGTTTTCAACTACTTGAAGTGGCTCACTTTATCCTTATAATCAAAAGGCAACAGCCACTGAAGCCAAAGGGTGACTTCTACCAGCTTCAGTGTCCGCAGCACTAAGTATTTGATGCCAGCAGATACGAAAGTATGATTACTAGCATTACAGAAGTGCACAAAGTGGCAAAAAGATAACTTCAGAAAGAAATAAGAATTACAGAATTTAGTAACAATTGCTCAACTTACTTTGCAGAATACATTTGTGAGGTATAATCATTTGATGACCTTGGGATATAATCAGTGCATGTCATAACTGAAAAAAAAGGTTGTATAATTACACAGGCAATTTCAAAACCCCATGAACAATGACAATTCAATACCAGCATGCAAAGAACACTTTAACCAGCATTTACAAGCATTTGTAAGCAAGACAGCAAGACAGACAAGCAAGCAAGACAGCATTTACAAAGTTTTTTTAGTACCTTAAGTATGTTTCAAAGCAAATTCTCAAAAGATGTACTGTTAAAACAGCACAAATACATTTTTCTTGCCAGTTCACAGGAGGGAGATGATTCAGACAATACCCTCTCTACCTTTGTAATAGTGCTCTTTCTCTTTACCAGCTGCTACCATCACCTTCAAGGAATCACAGAACTGAATCATAGACTCATTTAGGTTGGAAAAGACCTTTAAGATCAAGTCCAATCATCAAGTCCAACCAGCACTGCCATGTCCACCACTGACACCTGCAGGGATGGCAACTCCACCACTGCCCTGGGCATCCTCTTCCCTATGCTTGATAACCCATTTGGTGAAGAAATTTTTCCCAATATCCATACTAAACCTCCCCTGGCATCCTCTTCCCTATGCTTGATAACCCATTTGGTGAAGAAATTTTTCCCAATATCCATACTAAACCTCCCCTGGCAAAACTTGAGGCCATCTCCTGTCCTATCACCTCCTACTTGGGAATTTGCTCCAGATGCCAGTGATGTGCTTCAACAAGTCAGTCTCTCCCTATCTGGAACAGTCCTACAATGTTACTGCTCTTGTACCACCATATAGTCAGCTCTCATATCAGTCATATCCACTAAGGGATGGATATGCTACCTAAATAACCTCCTCTTAATGGAATCTGAGCGTAAGCGGCTGAGAAATACAAACCATACAAACATGCGCTGAACCTCCTGAAGGCTCTATGAATCACCACCTCAGTGGTCCTCTTATTTTCTGCCTTGGTTTCCCCTCCATTTGTTTCATAAAGAATTTCTGCAGACATTCACTACAGTTCAGGGTCTCAGATTAAGTGCATGGTATATTACTACAAAAGACCCATCCAGCTCAATCCCTTCCCTCAAGAAAAATTATGTATAAAGTGGATTAGACATAGCAGTAACCAATAGCAAACCGGGGGGCAGGGACACAAAAATATTTGTTAGAAAGAGATATTTGGTTACCATTAGGCATTAACACTTTGTAAGCACCACAGCAAACATTCACCCTACAACTGGTATTAAGGACAGGTTAAGTACTACAAGGAGGAGATAAAGCTCGTGCTTGATGAAGCAAAGTAACGAGACCAGTGGAAGAGGAAAGACAGAAGGAGCAGAACTCCAGAAGATACTTACTCTCACTGGACATGGGAAGGTTTGAACCAAGGTTTGAGGATTCAGGTTTCTGATCGCTGACTTCTGCATTGCTCACATGACTGCCAGGAAAAACAAAGGCTAATCATTAGCATTATCAACTCTTAAATTAACACCCTTGGGCATCCCAGCCGCTAGGTTCAGCCTTCCTAACTGATGTAAATTGACTCTTCACAGAATGACAGAATGACACAGGGTTAGGAGGGACCTCTGGAGACCATCTAGTCCAACCCGCTGCTGGAGCAGGTCCACCCAGAGCAGGTCCCACAGGAACATGTCCAGGCGGGGTTTGAATGTCTCCTGAGACAGAAACTCCACCACCTCCCTGGGCAGCCTCTTCCAGGGTTCTGCCATGCTCACAGGAAAGATGTTGCTCCTCATGTTTAGGTGGAATTTCTTATACTCAAGTTTGTGCCCATTACCTCTTGTCCTGTCACTGGGCATCACTGAGAAAAGACCAGCCCCTTCCTCCTGACACCCACCCTCTAAATATTTATAAGCATTGATCAAATCCTCCCTAAGTCTTCTCTTTTCCAGACTAAGAAGACCAAAGTCCCTCAGCATTATCTCCTAAAAGAGATGCTCCAGGCCCCTCATCATCTTTGTAGCCCTCTGCTGTATGCTGTCCAGCAGCTCCCTGTCATTCTGAAACTGGGGAGGCCAGAACTGGACGCAGTACTCCAGATGGGGCCTCACCAGGGCAGAGTAGAGGGACAGGATGACTTCCCTCAACCTGCTGGTCACGCTCTTCCTGATGCCTCCTAGGATGCCATTGGCCTTCTTGGCCACAGGGGCACATTGCTGGCTCATGGTCATCCTGTTGTCCACAAGAACTCCCAGGTCTTTCTCCTCAGAGCTGCTCTCCAGCAGGTCAGCCCCCAACCCGTACTGGTGCAGGGGGTTATTTCTCCCCAGGTGCAGCACCCTACACTTGCCCTTGTTAAATTTCATTAGATTTCTCTCAGCCCAACTCTCCAGCCTGTCCAGGTCTCTCTGGATGGTGGCACAGGCTTCTGGTGTGTCAGCTACGCCTCCTAGTTTTGTATCGTCAGGAAACTTGCTGAGGGTACATTCCATCCCTTCTTCCAGGTCATTGATGAATATATGGAAGAGGACTGGACCCAGTACTTACCCCTGGGGAACACCACTTGTTACAGACCTCCAACTAGATTCTGTGCCACTATTCATCTGAGCTCTGTCAGTTTTCAATCCACCTCACTGTCCATTCATCTAACCCATGCTTCCAAAGCTCACCTATGGGAGACTGTGTCAAAAGCCTTGCTGAAGGTGGACAACATCCACCACCCTCCCCTCATCTATCCAGTCATTCCATTGTACAGGACTATCAGATTGGTCAAACATTATTGCCCGTTGGTGAATCCATGTTGACTGCTTCTGATAGCAGTCCTCCATATGCTTAGAGATGATGCTGAGAACGAGCTGTTCTATCATCTTTTCAGGGATGGAGGTGGGACTGACCAGCTTGTAACATCCTGGGTCCTTGCCCTTTATGAAGACTGGAGTGATATTGGCTTCCTTCCAGTCCTCGGGCACCTCACTTAACAGAAACTAGCTCTGCATTCTTTGATACTTCACAGAGTTCCCAAGAGAGATATCTGCAGCTCTAATTAGACATTAAACTGTCATCACATCCAGCACATTTACTCACCAACTGGTCTCTCAAGATAATGCTGTAGATTCACTGACAGCTCAGCAGACCCAGCAGCTCAGGGGCAGTGGCACAGCCTCCTGCTCCCCTGCCTCAGCTCAGCCACCCCTTAGCCTCTCCAGCAGAGTTTGATTTGCTCATCCAGCACAAAAAACAAGCACTTATTTTTGCTGGGATACTGAACAGGCTCAGCTCATGGTGGGATGCAGCAAGCACCATACTTGGTGCACACTAGAGCCACAAGAACTGCCCCTCGCAGCAGCAATAAGCTGTTACGTAAAACTGCAGCCTGAGGATATCAGAAAAACATACAGATATCTCAAAACTTGATGAAAAACTGTGCTGCAGAACTAGCAACAATAAAACTAAAGCCAACAAGGCAATCAACAAGGAGATACAACTTTCCTGGGACAAGGTAAGGGGGCAGGTGGCTGGTGGGTGCCATGGGTTTGGTTATAAGGCAACTGATTTGCCTTCCTTTGGCTGCTGAGAGGGGGCGAAGTGTAACCAAAATGCATCATCTGGGTTTTTCCCTCTGAAAACCTTTATAAACAAAATCCTTGGAAATCTTCCATAATACTAGTAACTGAACTGACTTCCATAATAAAATGTGAGTTTTACAAGACAATAGCATGTTTCTACATAGAGTCAGGGTATTTGTGTGCTATTATTCTTGGTGGAAAAAAATGCTGTGATTCTGTGGCACAGATATCAATCTGCGGCTGTTAAACGGCATGCAGTCTGCAAGCAGGCTGAGAGCTGCTCATGGGGACTCCTTCCTGTGGAAAATGCAATAGATAAAACAACTTTTCTGACCACACCACACCAACCTGTGCTTCTGCTCTCTCTCACCACTGCTCTCAGCACACCAACCTGTGGCTCTGGGGACACCTCCATCCCAAGGTCTCTCATCCTCCATCACTTAGAACTTTTCAGTTCTCACTAACTCAGAGAAAACTTCCCCCTAGCACTGTGGCTGACTTGTGCTGCTGAGAGCGTCGCAGCCCAGAAGAGGACATTGTATTCACAGAAGGGTTAAGACTCTTACGGATGCTTAATGCTCCCAAGAGAGGACCTCACTGGGGATCCCTCTTCCCTTCCCCACTTCCGTCACTGGGGATCCCTCTTCCCTTTCCCACCTCCGCAATTCAGCTAAAACATATACAGATTAACATCAGCTGAAAATCATGTTGGCTGAGGAGATAAATTATTTTAAACTATCCCATAGGTCAAACTTAAAATCATATATAGTTTTATCAAAATAGAACTAGAATATTTAACAGAATCTCTAAGCAGGTGAGAAATGCAATTTTATCTCTCCCCTCCATTCTATTTTTAAAGACTATATAAAGATGTTTACTCTCAAATCATGAGTCTACTGCTGCCTGTAGGAAAAGCTGTGATTGCTCTGAAGCAGAAGAACACTCACTGGGCACGTTCAGACCTGCCTGTGCTGCCCTCAGCCCCTTTGTCACCAACAGAGAAAAAGCCCTCCTAGGACATGGCTCATCTCCCCTCGTACCGGCGAGGAAGGGGGCTTGCAGTGATTAGCTCACATTTCTAACTTTCAGACATACAATGGATTTCACACACTGTTTGCTCACTGTTTGCCATTAAAGTATTCTCTTTGATTTTCAAAAAAATATGTACTGATGTTCCCATTCAGGTCTTCAATGTATCACATCCACTCCTGGACGAACGGCAGAGTGTTTCCTCCTCACTCACACTGGGATATCAGAGGCTCCAAAAAGAAATCTTTCTCGACCGTATTTGCTACTACTGGCAGGAACAGAATAAACCCTAATATAGCTGTGCTCCCTAAATGTAATAATAGTGATTAATTTCTAAATATGTCATACATCAGAAAGCATCTACTGAGGCTAAAAATAGTACAATACAACAGCTTTACATAGAAAAGGCTATCAATTTGAGAAGGTTTAACTTCCTAAAGCAGTTACCCACACAGTTTTGCTGAGAATCATAGCACAGATATCAAAATATTCTGAGTCTCACCAGAATAAATGCATGTTATGTGCAGTATGTGAGTTTCATCAGATTCCGTCAAAAACAAAATGTTTGATGAAGCAATTAAGCCCCCTTGTAGCCACTTTTATAAAGCTTAATACCAAAGGGCCAGTAATTTTTTTTTTTTTTTGGAACATAATCTCTAAATTATATCAAATACAAAAGTGACTTGTATTTGCCCCATCTTCCTGAAAAATAAAATAAAATGCAAGCTTCTAAAATGGAAGCTTATAGTGACAGAAGAACATTAATAACTGTTCCACGCTAAAATCAAATTCAAAATTACGTACCTCAAGCTTTGTTCTCTGGATTCCTGCATCTTGGCTTTTTTTACCTGCAAAGACAAAAATGTTCAGAGGCGCAACGAAGGAGAGCTGTCCTTGACACATGGGCACTATTGAGTTGGCATTAGTGTTTAAACACAGAAAGCCTTGCACAGAACTCCAGAGCTAATCAGTCTACCAAGGGTTCTTCATCTCCAAACAAGCTTTTTTCCTAATTAGAAAACAAGTGCTAAAGCAGAACATGTTAGCAAAATTGCCATGTTACTTAGTTAACATCCAAAGAGATATACAGCTATAAATGTCTGATAAGGACATTTTTATGGAAATTGAATAGAACAGCCATATATTTTAAGAAAGTCTTATTCTGCATAGATTCAGCACAACTGCCATAAACTTGGGTCCTTTGCCTCCCCCTCCCCATATTTAAATATGATATAAAATAGGAACTTGAGTATTTTTTTTCTGTAATTAATTAGGAGTTCCAATTTTTATTTCTGAGAAAAAAATACAGCATTTATTCTGGTTTTGCAGGTGGCCAGCTGGATCCAGTTCCTAAATGGGGTCTTGCACAACAGAAAGCACTGACTTCAACACCAATTTGGTATTCTGCACACAGGCTACGAATACTACTGTGAACTCCTAGGCAGGATGACAGGGTCACAGTCTGTAGCCTGTAGACTTTTGACAAGATGTTCCTGTGATATACTGGCTTTTCCTTCCCCCACCTTCTCCCTCAAGCAGAAAGTTTTACAGTCTTCCATGTTCCAGGAACATCTTTAGATGCCAAACTCCCTGCTTCAAGTACCCAGCTCGGCTCGCATGGATTATCCCGGTCCTGGCACTTGTCTTCTGTGAAGGGGTCTGGGAAGGTCCGTGCTGGGTACACTGGGTTGCAGGGATGGCAGCCACCAGCGCAGGTACCGCACTCAAGGACAGGCTGCTGCCACATACGAAAGCAGCTGGCATAAATGCCTCACCATGGTATTCAAGTTTGTCTCTCCTGGGTGAGTATAAATAAAACACCAGGAAAATACAATTTGAGTATGAGAGGTCAAAATGTGCTCAAAACTTAAAAAAACCCCAAATATGATAAAATAATAAAACACAGGTGAATTCCTGGTGAGTATGGGGAGATGGGAGGCAAAGGTACAACAGGATAAAGGCTTAAGGGAACAGCAAGGGGAAAGGAGTAATCAAATAGTAAGGATGGAAAGGAGAAAGCTGAAAGGACAATCTTCTCTCCCTGAAGAAGTTACAGTATTTTAGAGCTCAGTCTGCTTTCACCTCTCTATTACTCTTGCCAGCAGCAATTCACAGCAGAACGCTACAAACTTCATTAGCACTCATCACACAGATACAAAAAGGCAAAGGCAATGACAAAATACTATGGCAGAACAATGGCTTGGGTATTACACAGCTTCAAATCTGGCATTCAGTTCTTCAACCTGAGCAAAGAGCTGGTGACACTGGCATTGCCTGGAACTCCTGTTGTTGTCTTCAGCCCCACAGCTTCTCCAGAGCCCTTGTGCCTGGCTGAGAATACACGCTCCTTCTGGCCCCCATTACCACAAGGTCCAGTCCTAAAGGAGCTGTATCAGTCTTCCCCACCTACTGGGGATGATGTTAATGGATGATGTTAACTACAGGGAGAGCGGACTAGTGTTCCTCCAGCTCCTTCGGGCACACAGTTATTGCTGCCCACGCACGGTGCCCTTCAGCTCCTTCTGGCATCATTCTGTCCCATAGCAGCTGCTCCAGCTCCTCCCTGGGACCCTGCCACCCACTCCTCAGCAGGGACCTCAGCCACCAACACCGTGCCAGATAGCCCAGGGTGCCACACTGCCCACAGGGCTCTTAAGGAAAGGAGATAGAAAAAAATGAATCACATCAGAAAAAGTAGCAGCAAACCGCTTCTGACCAAAATTACATTGAGGATAAAAATAAAAATTAACTTAAAGTTTACAGCTTGAATTTTAGATTTCACAGGACGAATGCTGCTGTTTCCAGTCAGGTACTTGATAAGATCCAGCTTCTTCCATTCAGTCGTTTGTTGTTTGGGTTTTTTTTTAATACGGGAGGTGGACAGAGAAATCAGCTCACTTATCAAAAAAAACCCCAAAGAACAACCCTTCCCCCCATAAAACAAGTGAGGTTTTGCAAGAACACATCAATTTCATTCTTGTTTTCATCACAACCGGAATAGAACAGCTGATCCTAAAACACCTCTCAATAGTTAGGGTTCAAGGCACTGCTCTGCCCACCTCGGTCCCTGGACTGGAACTTCTATTGTGAGGAATATCTACACAACAAGGCATCATGCCTTGTCCTCCTCTGATGGGAGATCTTCCTCCTCTGCCATAAACGTGCCCTTGGTGGTATACAGAGAACAGTATTTTTAATGAGTTTTCCTTTACATCAATAGTTAATTTCATCTTAAAAAATCAGTAAATATCTGGAGAGGGTTTCATACTCTCTTTAAGGGGCTCTGGAACATGGGATACGCAGTGCGAGCATGCAGCCCAAGTCAAGCAAAACAGCACTTTTAAATTTCAGTCTAGCACATCCCTGCCTCAACTGGCTAGTCCCCATCTCTGCAGGCTTTTAAAAGAATTTCTCCATAACGCCAACCAATAACATTTACAAACTCTTGACATTTTGGGGATTGCAAACCCTATTCTCTACCAATCACTAATCCCTGCAATTTACACTACAAATTAAAGGGGGAGGGAACAGTTTCAAACATAGTCACTCATGGGCTTGGAAAGCATTTTCTCTCTCTCCTGCCACATGTTATAAAACATACTTATTGCAGGAGCAGCACCTAGTGATGGTACCATAGGGATGATGCTCAGGACACAGGGAGCAATGCTGTGATGGGCTGACCCCAGCCCCAGGCCCTCCCCAGGGCAGCATCTCCTGAACCAGCCACAGCAGCGGCTGCTGAAATTCATCCTCTCAACACATGCTCCCCTCCAAAAACCTCTGGAGAGATGCTGCAGGGGGACTTTTGGTCTCCTCTCTAGTGACAGTATCACAGCTTGAAGACTTTTCATGCAGAAGTGAATTCACTTTTTTAAAAAAAAATAAGGAAAAAAAGAAGAAAAAGAAAAAAAAGAAAGAAAATAAATGAAAACAAGGGAAAAGATGTGGTCTGCCTTGATGATTCAAGTTTCAACTTTAGCAACTTCAGACATTATCTCACTAAGCTCTTCTGCTGCACTGCAATAAGTGACATGTCTCTTAAGGTACATCTTTGCTCCTCCTTCCATCTTTTTATTTCACTAGAAGTTTGGAGTTTACATTGATTTTTTAAATTAAAAAAAGGGGGTGAGAGGGCAAGTGACACAATTCTAGCTGATCCCTGTCCCCAGATGACAATTTTTTATAACTGAAAATCCAAATTGCTCTTTGTGCTGGAAAACTCTGTTTCTGCCCTAGATCTACCAACATTGGAGTTCAGTTGTATTTACAAAGTCTGCATCAAAGCAGAAAGACAGTTTTCCCCCTGATGTCAACGTAAGAGTTACTCTAGGGGTGAACCCAACTCTCAGGCTGATCTTCATGGACCCATTTCCCAGCCCAAGCAGAACCAGAGGCAGCCCTGTGCTCACAGACAGCTCCCGAGCCAGGCGATGACGAGCTGGAGCAAAGGCTGCCAAAGCCCCTAAGGGCTACTGCGAAGAGAGGACCATCACACACAAGGCAAAATGCAGAACCAGATTGCAAACCCTTTGCCAATTTCAATTAAGAAAAATCTGCAGCTCAAACACACGACCATAGTTTTTTTTCTCTACCCTTTTGGCAGTGATGGGTCTTTCTGGAGCCCTGGAGCCCTTTCCATCACCCTGCTCTCCCTACCACCAACCAACCCGCCCTGGCTGTCCACATGAGAAGTCGTTCCGAACAGAACCCAGTGGGTGTCTGCAATGAGTCTAACACAAGTTCACCATCCCTCATAAAAAGGAGACTTTTATCATTTTCTAGCATTAAGGATTACATAAAGTATTATAAAAATCAACTACTTGAATCCAAAAAAAGTGTCACTAAGTGACAGATTACTATACAGGATTACGTCTAAGAACTAATCCAGATTAATAATTTATTATAAATATACTAAAATTTTCATTATGAAGTCAGGGGGTCACTTTTGATCATTTTCTCCCAAACTTCCCTTTGCTCTCTTATTTCCCATGCCTGTTTCTGTTCTCTAGCACTGCCGTGTGCACAGAAACTTTTCCGTTCTAAATCAGGTTTGAAAAGGGAAGAAACTTTCAAAAAAGGGGACAAAAGAAGTAGCTGTTTAACATTCCAGGCAGCAGTACCCGAGGTAAGTGAGAAGTCTAACCTTCATTTAGAAAAGACACACTGTATACATTTGGACCAATTATTACCATCAGTCCACACCAACACAAGAAAATTATCCCATTTTTTTTCTTTTCTTATTTTTTTTTAAGTAAAATGCAGTGAACTCAAAGCCTGAGCACTTCTCTACAGGCTTCTTTTTGGATTCACTTTTCAGCAGTTTGCCATAAATGTTATTTTCTGAAGTAACGCACTAATCATTTTCCCATGATTAAGAAAAGCAAAATCATTTGCAAAGTAAGTTTGTACAGTATCAGAGTCGGGCTCCTAGGCAGGCAGCATTGTGTAAGGCTGACTTCAGGTTTTTTGTTTGTTTGTTTGTTTTAGGAAAATTCACTTGTTTCAGGAATGGTCTCACTACAAAATCCAGAAAGATTGTTCTTTTTGTTTCCTCATGCAGAATATACCGCTATACCCAAATAACACCTCACTTACTAGCTGTGATCAATATAGTCTCATTTTCTGGCTCAGAATGACTGACTGGCATAAAATACTTTGAAGAAATTACCAAGAAAATCTTTAGCTGAAAATTACAGCAGACTCTGCTCACAGAGGATGCTTTCATATACTGAAAATTAGCTGTACCCTGTCTCCCATGCCCTGAAGAATTAAATTTTATAATGACAGTTTTCATTACATAGGGATGCAATTACAGAAATTTCCTCTTTCAATACACAGATTTAATTCTCTTTTTCACATTTTGTGTATATTGATTCAGGGAGATAATTTGTATGTTGTGTCAAGCAACATTTTGAACAATAGTAAATTTACTTTGTTCCTCGGTCATAAAATTGCATAAATGACATTAAAATGTATTTTCTAACTAGTTAACTGAAGAATATAAAATTCTCACATTAAAAAAACATCAAAATCTTTTCAATGGGAACATTACCAAATTGCCCTCAGCCTACTACTCTATTTTTGTGTGCATTTGGAAAGGTCTCCAAAATTAAAATAAGCTTCATTCTCAGAGCAACTTGGCAATTTCTTTTTGAGTTTGCATCAGGTTAAATTTGGGACTGTATCATTAATACAAACTTTTTTGCTTAATTCCCATGCTATTATGTTTTAGATGTACAAATTTAACTTCATATCATACTGTATTAATAACTGCTCTGCCCAAAACTTCTGTGACATGACATTATCAGTTACTGATAATAAAGACAGAATTGCAAATATCTAAGATGCTTGGAAAGCAATTTTTACCTTAAGACACGCTTCCCTAGTCGAACACACTGCTAAATTAAGAATCAAAAAAAAAAAAAAGCTTTCCACCTGTGGAGATGATGGATTATGGGACCTTTTCCAGATCTTAAGCACAAGAAGAATTAAGGATGATAAACACTGTAATAACAAGCATGCCGATTCTTTCATTAAAATAATGAATTTTAATTTCTCTAGAAGAGGCTTGAAATGGTCTGGTTTTCTGAGCGTAACAAGTTATTATTAGGTATAATTTTACATACAAACATTATAGACTTTAAGCACAGATAACTGTTCCTTTTATTGCTATTGTCTGTATGATTATATTAAACGTACAACAAATTTCACTAACAGCAAAATGGTTTTTCACCTCTAGGTAAATATGCTAAGTATAAGCCTTATTTTTCATTATTAATTAAAATAACTGTATTCTGAATTTGTTAGATCAATTTAGTTTATATGTTCATTTTCAGTCTTTTTAAATGTACTTACTGGTTGTTCAGGTAAGTCTTGTGGCTCTTCCATGGGTATTATTATTTTAATGCTTAAATGAGTCAAATCGTGTGTTCCTCAGCAGTCTTCAAAGCCTGTCAAAAAAAGGTGTTCATAGCTTTATGTACTTTTTGGGGAGCTTATCATTTAGGCTATCAGAGAATATTAATTGTTATATATTCCACCCACAGGCGTTCTAAACTCGTGTTGCCATCTCCCAAGTAAAAGACAAAATTCATATATGGAAAGATTTCATAAACAAGGGATTTAGCTTTAAGCTTCAAGATACAAACAGACTTTTTTATGCACGTGGCACATTTCTACATCATTTACTTGTACCATACTGACTGCAGAAGCTAATGTATCAATCAGACACGTGCACCATGATTTTAAAGACACTTTAAATGATCAAGTCTGGTCTACTAGGTCAGTAAACAGCGTGATTCAATCTAACCTGTTTTAATTTAGAACATTTATATAATGAACAAAAAAAAAATCAGGACAAGACTGTACACCTAAATGTATTTACATGCAGTACTGTTTATTGCCAAATTCACAAAGCAAGTTTATTATTTCAATTGCAGCCTTCAAAAAAAGGAATTTGACAAAAATTTGTAAAATAATTTTTATTTTGGAAGCTAAGTAACCCAGTAGCATTTAGCACAGAGACCTTGGATACTATGCCAAAGAGCTGCTATCCCCCAAGGTTTTAAAACCATGAAAAGGAAATTTTGGAGATTACCTTCGCAACCTGATTAATTTTTGCAATTTACTGGGCAAAAGATAAGGCATCCACAGCTTCCCGCTCTGCATCACCAGTGCTGACAAACAGCCTGACCCACGCATTCAGTCGCTGCTCTTTCACCCTCTCGTCTCAAGGAAATAAAACCCAGCCTGAAGGTCCCCGGAGCAGCCCCATCCCGGCTGCACCCCGAGTGCATCGGGGTTCCCCCCGAGCAGAGCCGTCCCTGTGCATGCACACACGCTCGCAGGGCTGCAGGCAGAGCAGAGCCCAAGTGGATTTCACAGATTAAAAGAAATGCTTTTAATTTGGAAAATATTAAATACAGCAACTGTCTGTGCCGAGGTTCAACCTACTCCTGCCTCCACGGTCATCGAAGCTGTGCTGTAAATCCCAGTGGAAACGCAAAAGGCCATTTACCCGTCTCTGCCTCCTCTGTGCCTTCCTGTTCTCCCACCCCACCTGGAGCACTCAGGCACCTTCACATCACAAAACTGTCCCTAAAAAACAACTTCCCTGCGTCCTGAAAACCACTGCTACCCCCCCTCCCCTGCCCCCGCCAGACCTACTTTACCTCCCAGCACATGCAGCCAGCCCGCCGCGCAGCACCACGTGCCGGGCACAGGGGTGCTTGGCAGCCTCCGATAATTTCATATTAACCACAAAATCACAAAGGATTTCTTCTTCCTCGTTTGAGGGCAAGTAAAGGTCTTACATGCCATACTGTATCGTATTTGCCAGGGTAAAATTTCACTGAGGGTTTGAGCATTTTCCAAGGCTGCCTCACCTAATCAAAGCTAGTTATCATTATTGCTTTAAACGTAAATCAACTGAATTTATAATAACTCTCTTCGTTAACTTGGCGTCTTTTCAAATTACTCTATTCACACAGAAAGTATACAATGCAAAGTACTACTGTCACAGTTCCAGTTCTTCCTCCATCAGTTTTAATTGGTTTTATTTTAAATATAAAAGTTTATTTCCTTTTTATTTTTGTAGGAATAACAGACAGAAATCAAGACTTGAGAAAAACTGCGGCATTCAAAGATTCTGAATAGGAGTGTAGAATACAAGAGCGAAGCAAGAATGGTTGAAATTGATACCAACAGGTCCCGTCCTGTCCCTTGTCCTTCATTTTTTTTTATTTGATGCTGCTTCATTGTATAATTTCTTAGAAAATTCCCAAACTCTTCATAATGGAAAAAGATTTCAAATGACACTTTGATCCATACAGCAGTAACTTCCCATTCCATGCTTTGCTTAAGAGCTGAGAGTGGTTCTTTAATTTTGTTTTTGAGAGGGATCTAAATAATTAGAAAGACAAAAAGATTCCCAAAGTCATGTCAGAATACGTTAGTTCACACTTGTGAACAGAACTGTCCTCCCAAATGAGTGGGGCACCTCATAGCACCTGGAAGCAAACGAAGGCAGCAAAGAAGATGAGCAGTAACCACATGCCAAGATGGCAAGTGAAAACTGGACCTCTGGTGGCTTCATGCTTTCTTCTAGAGAACACCTGTACCTCCAGAAACAGCAGTGTGGGGAGAAGACATCTCGTAAAGACCTACTGCTCACAGCTGTTACAGAGGAGTGGGCAGACCAACTCAAAGGAGCAGCATGCGCTTGTTGATGGAGGGGATGTAGCTAACCAGCACCCCTGACTCACCAGGGTGAGGGGTCTCCCTCCAGCAAAGGCCTCCTCCCCCGCCACCACTCCGAGTCACTGATGGAGAAAGAGCTCCTGCCCCTCCCTCCCTGCAGCAGCCCGCTCCTGCTCTCACCTGACACCCCTTCCTCTGTGGCCACCAAAGCGCTGGTGTGGCTCACCCACAGGCTGGATCTGGGACCTAACCTTCTTCTAAAGATAAAGAAAGTAAGGGGGAAAAAAAGCAGCAGCCAAGCACAACCCTTCTGCTGAGCTGCTGCAGGTGGGAGCAGCCCCGGCCTTGCGCAGTTCAGGCCTGTGGAGCCGGCGGGATGGGGACCCGGCAGCGCAGAGCGCGGGGCAGCAAGATGCTCCTTTTCAGTGACAACCGTGGTAAATGAGACCATAAATTTACCATCTCATTTATGTTTCACTTTGGCAAAACAGAGGATGTAAGTCATAGCAATATACGTGCAGCTCTGCAGCCTTTCAACCTGTATAACTGTCCACCCCATCACCCCCTTCTCCTGCAGAGCTGCCACACGGCTGCTCCTGGCCGCGCATGGAAAGCTCTGGGACCCTAAGGAGTGCCAGAGCCCCCCCCCGGCCACGGCCATCTCCCGCGCAGTGCGGAGCCGGGGGGAGCTGCCGGCAGCCCCGGCGCTAGGAGCCGGGGAGCAGCTGCTCCGACCGTGCACTTCCCTCACAGCACCCTCCAAGATGGCTGCTCGCCCGCCCGCGGGCACCCCCGGGCAGCAGGCCCAGGCCCAGCCACCACACGCCGCCTCCTCGCCCGGCTTCCCAAAAAACACAGCCCGCGCCCCGCACCTGCTCAGCCGGAGCCACCCCGGGGTATTGTTTGCTCAGCAAGCAGCTCACCATCAACAAAGATGGCTTTTAAAAACTGAAGATAAACAACACTGATTTTTTTTTTTTAGTTGATTCTTTTTTTGGTGGCATCTCAAATCTCAAAATGAGATTTTTACCTTGTCTAAAACTCAAGGCAACTGTGCTTCAGAGAAGTTTATCCCACAGCTTCTATGATGGAGCATTTTAAAACCATAACAGACGGAAGAGGAGAGAGGTCAGAGCAGCCCCCGGTGCCCCCAGTCCCCCACAGCCCAAAGCCCGGCTGCCCGGGCACCGCTCGGCTCCCCAGCGGGCACCAACACCTCCAGCCTCGCAGAGAGACTGCGGGGATTAACAGCATTGGGGGCAGCTGGGGTGCCCTCACTGTCTCCATCTATACGCTACTTTTTTTTTTGTCTTTCTAAGAGGCAGGTCTGAGAAGCAGATAAGAAACCCAGTACAAAATGCAACTGGGCGTGCAGTGAGCCAGCAAATGAGTTGCAGCAATGAAAGAAACATTCAGAAAAATGAATGAAGTGCTCTACTTCTGAAAACCAGCAAAACACCACACTTTTCTCCCATTATGGGGTGTTTTTCATTATTTACCTGATGAAAATTATTTTGTAAGAGCTGAATTAACATTTTTTTTTAATCTAGACTTGTTTTGAAACCCATCTTAGTTTAATTCCAACTTGCACAGAACAACAATGAAAAATATCAAGGATAGGTGTTCTGCACGTGGTTTTATTTTGCTTGCTCAATTTGTGGAGACACATTATCTAAACTCCAAAACAGAAGGCATCAAAGCAAAGGAATGGACTGCAGAATCACACACAGCAGTTGCCTGCCTCCTGTTCTGCATAGGATCACTATGCCAGCCACTCCCTATTAAAAGCCCTGGCAAGATATGTACAGTTTCTTGCACTAAATCCTGTTTTAAAAATCCTAAAACGCAATTTCTAGCTTGGTCACTCTCTCAGACTAGATACTATGGATATAATTTCTGAAAGCTCCCGGCTATTAGCATCAGGATAGGCTGCTATTTGCTTTCATTCTGTTCTTTTCAAGTCCATATATCTTGCCTTGGAATATAAGATTTCGGCTGAGCAACAGTTCTCCCAACCTGCAAATAATTGAAGTCAAGGATACTGTGATAAAAGCAACAGGCAGTAATTATACTGCTTAGAAAAAAAGCTGTCTGAATATGGTTTTACATTACTTTAAAATAGCCACTATTTCGCTAAGAACAAAGCTTTAGTTAGTATAATGAAATTACATTTATTAAACAGAAATGTAAATTAATGTTTTGTATGCACAGTAATGTAATCTATGATTATTTCCACTCCATATTTACTCAAGGGCCAGCACTTTACCATGAACAGCAATGAATATATGAATTAAGCAGCAGCAGAAGAGTCTAAGTGTCCCACACCACACACACACAGGATCAGAGAGCACAGCCAAAGAGACCCAAGCCATTGCCAACCGGAACGTGGTTTTTCCTTGCTTTTACTCCAGGCCATTCACCATGTGACAAACCACTTCTTCTGAAGAAGAGCAAAATTTGACACTGTGGGCCGTGGTGAGTCCACCCCCCACCTTTATTTTTAATTTAAAACATCCCAAGAAATAAATACAAAAAGTGAACAGAGACACATACTGATATTACTATGCACTGCAGAGCTACCAAGTGCTTTTTATTCTGATGGTTTATAAATTAAGTTTTAACCTTCAGGCAAAATACACAAAATATTAGCCATCTCCCATACTGGGAGCAATGCCTGCCCCTTCACACCAGAGTCTGAGAAGGCATATGGATATCACAGAATGGCCTGGGTTGGAAGAGACCTTAAAGATCATCTCATTCCAACCCCTTGCCCTGGGCAGGGACACCTCCCACCACACCAGGTTGCTCCAAGCCCCCTCCAACCTGCCCTTGAACCCCT
>JAOQGH010000009.1:7729435-7759972 GCA_025769975.1 Gallinago jamesoni
CCCTGATCCAGAGTCCCTCCCCAGCTTTCCTGGAGCCCCTTGAGGGACTGGAAGGGGCTCTAAGGTCTCCCTGGAGCTTTCTCTTCTCCAGCCTGAACTCCCCCAAGTCTCTCAGCCCTCCCTCATAGCAGAGGGGCTCCAGCCCTCCCAGCATCTCCATGGTCTCCTCTGGCCTCCCTCCAACAGCTCTGTGTCCTTCTGATGTTGGTGGCCCCAGAGCTGGAGGCAGCACTGGGGGTGAGTGTCTGCCCAGAGCGGAGCAGAGGGGCAGAATCCCCCCCTCAATCTGACAGCCATGCTGCTGGGGATGCAGTCCAGAATGCAGGTCGTTTCTGGGCTCCAGCGCATGTTACCGGGGTATGTGGAGCTTCTCACCCATCAGCACCCGCAAGTCCTTCTCCTCAGGGCTGCTCTCCAGTCATTCTCCACCCAGCCTGGATTTGTGCTTAGGATTGCTGTGACCCATTTGCATTTGGTTCCCTGTGGAACCTCCTTGATCCTCAGGGAAGTTTCTTTACATTTTTATCCTTCCCGTATCTCTGCATTCCCATATCCAACTGTGATAATATTTCATCAGCTAAGCAGCTGAAATATTTCCAACTCAGTATTTGGCATAGCCAAACTAGCATCTGACAACACCGAGCAAGGAAACCCAGCATGCTGCCTGCTCCTGCAGGATCTCTCATGAGTGTTTGGCAAAAACAGGCATTCTCTAAAGTTTTGAAGAATCTTCAATTTGTTTTTAAACAGCTTGATTAAAGATCACAAGAAATGACAGCATCAGCCTGGCCCCTAGTTTGGTTTGTGTCACAAAACAGCCCCTTAAGGAGCCGTCAAGAATTGACTTGTGTATTAAACTTCAATTTTCTTTACTTCAGGCAAAAACATGATAATGGTAATTCTTCATGAAGTTGCATCACAATGACACAAACAAAACGAGTGAGTAAATAGATACCTGGGTATGTAAGATGTTCTATCAGATGAGTCTGAATACAAACTCAAAAAACTTTATGGATGCTTTAAAGAAAAGGGAATCACAATATTTAGTACACTAATGCAACTCCAGTGGCATGCAAAGAAAGGTGCAGAAGAGGAAGGGCCCATCTAGCTTTCCTCCTCCATTAAAGAATGAAATACTTAATACAAATCATTGGCTTTCACAAGGAGGCCTGCAAGTAACACAAGGAATGAGCACCTTCCCATGGTGCTCACAAGTTAATTTATAAATATCATTTTAAGGCTGCACATTAAGTATCTGCTAGTCAACCCATGCAGGCCAAGCAGATGAGAATAAGTGCATTACTCTGGTGTTTGAAAATACAAATGGGGTAAGAGGGAAAAGGAAGTTGGGTTCCCAACTTCAAACCATGACAGCCCCAAATGCTTCTTTCTAATACTATCAACAAACCTCAGACAACAGTCTTGCTCTCCAAAACAATTCTTAAAAATTCCCTCTAAAATCCATCCTCGAGGCACCATATTTCAAGCTTTGTTTTGTTAAATCCCTGCCTTTTGTAAGTATAGTTCTCTACTATTTTCCTTTCGCAGCAGCACAGAGCAGTCGTTTAGAAAAAAAAAACCCACATGTTAATGAATGAAAGCTGTGCTACACGCCAATCTGCTGATTTCCTATCTTTAACAAATCCAGTGGATATCACAGCAGAGATTTATACTCTGCTATTCTTTGCTTTTCCTCACTCTGCACGCACACACCCACACACCCAGATACACACACGGATATTTGCAAAATACCGTGAAGAATACCAAAGAATAAACCTTTGCTGTTACATCCGCGGGATTGTTTACCACACTCTAGCCGTGCTCTCTCTTCCCTCCTGTGTTAACCAGGGAAGACTCAGAATAAAACACTGTGAAAAGTCACGGGGAAGGCAGATTTTATGCCTTATTTTTGAAGGTATGAGTGACCATGACAAGCCCGTAAACACAGCCCTGTAGGATTGAAAAAAATCACATAATCTTAAAATAAAAAAATATATTTTAAAAGTGCAGCATTTATAAACTGAGAAAAATCACTGAAATTAAATGTGGTAATACAAATATAGTTTCACCCGAAGCAATGCCTAATTTCATTAATAGGAATATTCACATTATTTTTAAACCCTTGAAAGGTTATCAAAGTTAAGGCTGTCTGCAGTTCACTTTGCTTAAACAATGATACACACACAGCTTGATTTCCCAGTTCTTATGCAATTCTGTTAAATTTGATTTTGAAATAGAGCAGGGAAATTTTTAATGGGGAAAAGAACTGTTTTCACAAAAGGAAAATTTGGAAATAACAACTTCATCTGGGAAAAACAACTCCCGCTGAGCCCAGAAACAAGTTGGCAATTTCTCCTGGATAGGTCTAACATGCACAGCTCACATGGCACAAGAACACAAAACTGCTATTAACCTTTTAATTACAAACCAAAGCACAGTAATTTCTGTAAACATAAGAAAAAGTAGAAAAGTCGATTACCTCCTCTGTTCGTGAGGATTCAACTTACACTGAGACATCGGATTTTTCCCCCGAAGACCACAAATGATGATACCCAGTATCTTGAGGCTCACATACATTTTTGTGTTTAGATAACCGATAAGCGGGTGGCAAGCCTCTAGAGCTGCAGCTCCGGAGGGGCGAGGGGAAGCTGTTTGCCTTAAAAGCTTTTTAAACAAACCTTCAAACAGCAGAGCACACTGCCTTTAATTTCTAGAAGCCACTTCAAACCCGTTCAAATAGATTAGGAAATCTCCTGAACAAAAGACTGCAATTCTTAATCCCCTGTCAGTCAAGCAAATCTGCATCATATTAACCACAAAAAAAAGGAATTATTTAAAGTTATGGACCTCTAAACTTTATTTTCAATAAAAGATTTCACTAATACATATCAAAAAGTCATACAGCTACCACCACGGGCTACCAGGACATTAGTCTATAGTTCTATTAGGAAGAAACTGTTTCAGTACTCAACTTTCATCACGATTTTATTAAAAAGGTTGTGACTACAGTAAATTTACTTATTTCTTTTGTTATTTGGCATTAGAGGCAGCCATGGTATTTATCACGGTGCAATCAGTTCTGAGAACATCTGTAGCTATTTGTGTCTTAGCAACAACAGTTGCTAGAGTAACCTGCTCAAAAAAATTAAAGAATAAAGTACTGGGTATTTGAGATTTTTTTACTGGGGAAGAAAACAATTTAAATGATGGTGTTTAACTCAGTCACTCAGTAAGAGTCACTGCTTTTAATTAAGCATATTTATTACACCATTTGCTTCATGCAGCATCAGTTCTGCTGGCAGAGGCAGGCGGAGGACAGAAACACCTCAGTTGGCTTGTTCCATCAGCCCCACCAGCACCAGCAGGGACTGGGGGAGCCTGGCCCCTCTCCCCACCCCGCACACCCCATCAGCAGCCCCGAGTGTGGGACCACAGAAGGGACACCCCTGCCTCCTCCACAGCCACTCACAGACCTCTTCCCCACCACTTTGCCCGCTCCCTCCTGGGCCGGCTGCGGTCAGCAGCTCCCGACCGGCCGCATACACCATTTCTTGGAATTTTTACAGCAAGGAGTTTCTGAGTGCCTTCAGCCCTCGTATGGCAGGACTGGGTGAGCAGCTCCGCCTTCAGCACGTCCCCTGCCTTCAGGATTCTGTACACCTTGATTACATTCTCCCTCCAAATGAGTCCCAGGCTTCAGCTTCTCTCCGTGAGGTTCCGTCCCCTACGCCTCCTGCTCCCCTCTTGAGATGCAGCAACCAGAACCGCACATAGAACATGAGATGTGGCTGCAACCACAGCTTCACCACAGAGCAGTAAAACATCTATCTTTGTTTTCAACACCCTTCCTAATGACAGCCAACACCCTTGGCTTTTTGTTTGGCTGCCATTGACACCGAGTAATCATTTCAGTGGACTGTTACCATCCTCAGGTTCTCTTCCTGGAGTGATAACTGCCTGTCTCGAGGCCAGCCAAATGTAGATATGGTTTAGCTTGCTTTTCCCTATGTGAATGACTCTTAATTTAGGGAAAGCAATCTAAACCATATTCATGCTAATTACCTTAATTTCTCATAAAATCATCTACACTGAAGCTCTTCTGACACCTTTTTGATCCCTCAGCTTGGTGACATTCTTCTGCCTTTGGTGTGGCTTTTTATGACTGAAAACTTCAGCAGGATCAGTAACTTGGAAATTTTCCTGGTCATTCATTTTTCTGGATCAGAGATGAAAAGGCCGGACAGAACCAACCTAAGCACAAACATAAAATGTACTACAGTGCTGTCTCTTCTCCAGCCTTTGAAGTGACCACTAAGCACTGTCCTCTGCTCCCTGGGCTAGTTAATCAAGTTAGAGGGCTTTCAACTAGGTTTGTCGGGAAAGGTGGTGCATGTCCACTACAGATCCTCTGTCAAGAAGTAAATGAAGATATCTCTTAAAAGCTTAAGAAACCCAGTGATCACAGACCACTGTTTGCAAGAGGGACTTCAACCACCCCGATATCCACTGTCAGAGCAATGGGGTGAACAAAAGTTCACCCAGAAGTGAAGATGACAAGTAACAGAATGAATAGCCAGATTCCAGTTTGTTCAGGAGACTGATCTGGCAGGTACGGTAATACGGGAGGGCCTGAAGGAGCAACACAGCCCGCATTGATGGCTGATCCTCAAGGACAGCTTCCCCCCAAGAACAGTCCTGAGGGACCATACTCTTGCTGCTGAGGCCACTACTGCCTCGTACCATGCTTAGCTTCCCTTCCCTTAGGGACCAGTGTCCCCCTGCTGCTCCCAGAGACTAACAATGGCATAGAAAGATGACATCAGAGACCACCTTCAGAAAACTGGACATAAATACACAACTCTGTAAGACCAAACAGAATGGAGAAGGAGCTGCTCTCTATCATTTTTGAAAGGTCATATCAATCCAGGAGTGACTGATGACAGCAAAAGGGCAAATGTCACCTTCAAGACAGGCAATAAAGGAGATAAAGGCCAGTCAGACTTGGCCTGTCTCCCTGCAGCGTCGCAGGGGACTGTGGAGCAACTCCACAGAGGCCATTTGCACGCATGTGAAGGACAAGAAAGCAACTGGGAACAAGAAGCATGGCTCTACCGAAGGCAAATGGTGCCTGGCCAACCTGACTGCCCTTTCTGATGAAATTATTTGCTCTGTGGAATAAGAGAGTTGTAAATATTCTGTATGTTGTTTTAGTAATGCAGAGTCCTTCAACGTCCTTGCAGCCACACTGGGCAAGTATAAACTATGGACAGACTACACAGTGGGTGAGAAACTGTCTGGACTGTCAGGTCCAAAGGACTATAATCACAGATCTACAATCTAACTATTGGCTGGTAACAAAAAGACCCCCTACAAGTGGATGCAACATTAACATCTTCATCATGATCAGTGCAGCAGTACTGAACACCCCTCCCCCCCCCCCCCCCCCCAAAAAAAAAAATAATACATGGGTAAGACCAAACTAGGGGGGTGCAGTTCTGCAGTCTGCAGAACTGCAATTCAGAGGGACTGTGATGTGCTGGCAGACCAGGTTAGCATGAACCTTGTGAATTTCAAGAAGAGCCAAAGCTATGTGCTGCCCAAGGGATGGAGTAACCCCGTGCAACAGGACAGGCTGGGAATGAACTGCAAGGTCACAGTTCTGCAGGAGAGAAACTGGAACTTCGCATCCACCAAGATCTCAAGTCAGAAATCAGCCATGAGTCCTGGTAGCAAGGAAGGCTTGTCTCAAGCTAGGGTAAAAAGATATCGTAGAAAAGACACAACCAGATTCATCTCAAGTGCCCAGAGAAAGAGGTAATGGTCAGAAATTGCAACAAGAAAAATTTCAGTCTGACATAAGGAAAAATTTCTTCACCTTGTGAGGTGTGCAGTGAGGTCTGCACTGGAAGAGTGACCCACAGGGGTAGTGAAATGTCTGACCTTGCAGTTTCAAAACCCCAGTGGACAAGACCCTGAACAACACTCCAAAAAGCAGCTTCTCTTGTCAGTTTAAACTTGGTTGCAGTACAAAGCAGTCATTTATTGCATTAGAAAAGTGATCTCTCTACCTCGCCTTCTGATGAAGTGCAGAACTGGTCTCTGTCCAGTAGCTGAACTCTCCCACTACAATTCTCCCAAACTTGCATCTTCTCTGATCTTACCTACTGACTCTTGATCACCACAACCACCCCGATCCAGGGGTTGCTGGTATAATCCTACTAGTGTATCTAAGGTCTAGGATTTCCACCCATACAGACCAAACAGTGCTTCTCTTTTCCTGTATTTGTAATGCTATTACCCTTTACAAAAATCCTTCATGCACAGTACCCGTCTCCCACTACAGACCCTACCCCGGTACAGCCAGTGCCCTGGGAAAGTCTCCTTCCACCATGTCTCAGAGACACCTGTTACAGCATGGAGAGCGTAACCAGGGCAGTAGTGCCTCATAATCACCATCAAAAGAACATCTCTAGTCACATCTACAATAATGGATATGGTTACAGTATCTACAACTAGTTATTACTATTGTGTCACAAATCACCCAAACAAAAATGAACACGTTCCATTTGCAATTCAACAACCCCAATACTTACAATTGGCACTACAGTACTATCAACAGGTATCGAAGAAATGCAGATGTAGATGGTAAAAGATTTGCTGCTACAGGTCACTGGCAAAATCCTTCTCCCTCTCTGCTCTTGGGAGGTCAGTAAAGTTTCAAATGAACATCTCACAAATGGAAGCATCACCTCTGCTAGGTACAATTTTCACAAAGAAATGCATAACATTTTTTTTTCCAAATCTACCCTGCAGGTCCTATTTCTCCAAATTCTCTTTCAGTATGAAACATAATTAACATGTGCTACCAGTGACAAATTCATGTGCAACCTAAGAACCCTCTGAGCTGATCCTGAGTATGTCTTGCACAATTTTTTAAAGAAGAGAAGGGCCTGTTATTTTATTTACTGTGAGTGCTTCTAGCTTACCTATGCTCCAGACTAGGACTACATTCAAATGCACAAATATAGTACTAAGTTTGTACATGATCCCCAAAAGACATTGCAGCCAGGACAACAAAACATTCACAGTGAAAAATAACCTCTCTCTGTCCTGTTATCCTTCCATCTATTCTCATTTCTTTTTTTCCTCTTTCATGCCATTATTTATTTCAATTATCTACTAGTCTAGTCATTACATAACTTTATATTTAGCCCATATAAAATATTTTCAGTTCAACAGTACTCAAACAGACTAACTTCTGAAAACAATGACTCATTCCAATTAACAACTCTCTTCTCCAGAAAACAAAAATATACTTCTAATCAACAAAATTGTGGTGACAAGCTTTCAGTCTTTGGACCCGCCCTACTTGAAACCTCCTCTTTACTACAAAGAAAGCATGCTTTTGCTCCTTGCATTCTTCCAAGTCTTCTAACTGTAGCAGAGCAGTGCACTCAGTAACCCAACCTGGATTACTGCTCACTACAGCAATTAGTGACCCTCTGGGTTCATTCACGAGCAGCAACACCAGAGGGTCACTTAATGCATATTCAACTTCTGCTACATGCGCAGAAAAATCATTTGAGGGCCCTGAAGCAGAAGGATGACACATACCAAAAATGTGGACAAACAAAAAACAGCAGGAAAGCTCTGACTTTTTAATAGCATAGGAAACATTGTCTGAGATTGCTTTTGGCCCAAAGGATCTCAGCCAAACGGTAAGTACACATCTTACAAAGAGCAACAGAACAGTCAACAAGCGTTGATGGAGAGGCATCGAGGCCATCAAAGGGGTTTAGGGGGAGTTTTTTTGGTCGTTTTTTTGTTTGGTTGGTTTTTTTGTTTGTTTTTTAAACTTACTGCATTTCCAGATTTACAGCTTTTAGGAAAAAAAAAAAAAAGAGGCAGCGAGACAAAGAAAAGCATGAGATTTCAAATAACTGCAGTCACAAGAGGAGACTCTAACTTTGTGTTTGCAGCTTTCTACACTCCATGTGTGGTTTTCTCTGGTCAATACTTAAAAACCAAACTAAACAAAAACCAAACAACAAAATAAAGAGAATTTGTTACACTGCTTCAGGCATCATGTAAGCCAGGTCCTCTAACCTTCTGGTATGTGCAAATGTTGCTTGTTTCCAGGAGGAAGCAAACAAGATCATGAAGCATTTGTTACTATAAAGACATTTTCTTCAGACGTTGTCATTGAGAATTAATCCCTAACCAGACAACAAATAAATCCTAGCAAAAGCAGTGCTGTGTGTTCTGAAGTTTCTGATGTTTGCAGAAAATCTAGAACACAAAATGCATGGGGGCAGATGAATGACCCGGTCATTGTTTTACCAAGTTTGTAATTTGTAATTGCTTGAGTTGTGGCAATGGATAATATTGTACATTTTAATTTTAGCTGACACCAATTGCAAAGTGAATCATATTATACAAACTACCGAAGCTATAATCAAAGACTGTTTAACCCTACACTCTGTTAAGTTACAATCAGTTTTATTTGACAACTGCAACTGGGAAAGAATGCTCATTTTTGCAGCTCCCAGAGCCCTGGTGGCCCTGTCCCGGCAACTGTGTGCCTATCCCTTGGGCAGCCAGGTTCCCAGGCAAGTGACTCCAGAACCAGCAGGATGACACACACCTTCAGGCTAAACGAGAGCCCAAGGAATTACTATCTTCTTACTTACCGTATGTAACAGGTAACCTTTAAGACAGTCCATGGTATTTTCTGCTGCCTTTCAGCTCCAAAACCAGTCAACATCAAGAATTTCCCCAAAGGGCTGTCTTCTTTGACATAGGGCTATCCCAGCCAATGGAATCTGCCAAAAACTCTCTTCAGCTACTCCAGTTTTTACTTCCCTCATTGGAAAAAGAAGTTGTATGACTTACACTGGATTCTTACACTGGTAGTAGTTCAGTGAAAACTAACACTTCCAGTAAAGACCAATTATATCTGTTTATTGTAACAGCATCCACGAAAACAGTAATTTCATTCAGAGATTAGAGAAACTTACTCTAGAACTTGGTGCTGGTTTTTCTTCAGCATAAAGCAAAATTCTTCAGGTCCTACAAAGATACTACACAGATTAATAATTCGGAGAATTGTCAAACTACTTTTGCTATCTTATTTTAAAATGCTGAGAGCAGTGGCATCATTGACTCATGGGCACTTTCTGGCTTTCTTCAAGTCAGGCAAGAGTGAGAATTTTGTAACTTTTTTTTTTAAGCCAGAAAAATTATTTTTTTCTCATATCCAGAAAGGTCAACACAGCAGCAGGCTTGGCATGAGAGCTAACTACTTCACAGAAAAACTAAACCTCCCATGTCTTTATACTTCTACAGAATACAAGCCAAGCTAACAAAGGAAAAAAAAGTCATCCCAGTTATTTTTCAGGCCCTTTATCTTCTAGAAGGGCCAGCTCCCTTCCCTATACCTCAAGAATTCTGGATGGACAGGAAACGGTGATTTAAAGTACACAGAATACTCAAGGCGATGACTTCTGAAGTTTCAAGAGCTCTTATAAAGGTATTGAACAAAACGTCAGACATATTGCAAATGGGACCAGACTTCTACATTAATCTTCGAAGCCTTGAATGCACGGGGTTGCTTTCTGCGGCAGTATTTTCCCTCAATATATACCGGAGAACAACTATGCCTTTATCAAAAAAGCAGCAGGGGGAAATTTTGGTAGGAAAACAGTTATTGAGTCTACTTCAGAATACTTCCACGTGGAGTCAAAAACAGCTGCCGCTTTTCTTTTCTGATTTGAAGAATAATTAATCACCTACTTCTTCAAACTATCCTGGTCCTGAATATGCATTTTTCTTACCTGATCAACTTAAGTCAATCATATTTATGGAAGAATTTCTTAAGGTCTGTCAAATAGAATAGGGCAAAAAAATTGTGACAGACAATTAGTCTTTTCTGTCTATGAGACTGATTTGTAAAATCTTCAAAACAAAATTACGTACGATAGTAAGATATTAATAGAAATATGAACCATCACCCAAGGTTTAAAGCTGCAATATACTTTATGTTGTGTTCCAGCGGGTGACTCTCAGAGAAACAAGACTATCAGCACTCAAACACAAACTTCAAGGCTCAGCAGGAAGCTTCTGGGATGTGAGAACAGCTCTGCAAATGGGTCTCAATTCAGGAGAGACTCATCTTCTGCAGACTGAAGAACTGTTCAGTCACCTCTGAAATCAGACTAGCCATACCTTTAACCCCAGGAGTCTAAGAGATGGAAAAAAGTTCCCAATCAGCTTCACCACAATACTAAATTACTTTTCTAAATACAAAGCTTGTTTTTGAGTTATATAGACCAGTTATGGGATGGATCAGTGACAATCTGGAAAAGGCAAGACAGCAGTAACTGGTATGGCTCAAAATAACACCATACACTGAAAAGCCTGCCATGACATGCTGTGTCTTCTGCCCACAGCTCTCTCCTACACATGGGGTTTGAGTAACACGTTAGGAGAGCTGAGCCCTTGCAGCACCACCTTTGCTGAAGCTCTAGAGGCAACTGCAAGAAGGAAAAAAGGATGAAGTTGCACCCTCAGGTACTCAGTGCCTCCGGTCACAGCATCCATGTGAACTATCCTTGAATCACTGCTAAAGAGGGGCCACTACTGAGGAGATGCTTGCTTTGCTGACCTTTAACCAATCAAAGGAAAAACTTCCAGACAAATCAGGATGAAAGAAAGAGACTAAGTTAAGGATAAGACAAAGCAAGAAATAGCTGAAAAAGACCTTCCTCAACTTATGACTACCCAGTGCGTGCCACAGGTGGTGGTTTAGGTGACACAAACGCTCAGGAGCTGCTGCAAGAGACAATGCTGTCTGCAGACCCATTGTCTGTACACATTGCTGAGTGTGAGATCATACAGAATCGGCCAGTGGTTAAATCCTGACATGATTCCATTTAAGGCCTCAAAGCTTTCCTGTATATTTCCATCCTAACAGCTCCTTTTTCAATCACAGGGTTTTTCAGACCCAGCACAAGTTTTAACAAGCATCCATTTTCCAGGAGCACCTTTGAGAAAAAAAAAAAAAAAAAACAGGGGAGAAAAAAGGTTGCGGGGAGGGGAAAAATAAAATCCTACTTCTGACAACTAAGCAAACAGGCACCGAGTTACTCATGTCCACAATGACATTATCTGCTTTTAGCCTCAAATGTTTACACACAACTTGCCTTGCATATGGAAACACACTACTTGCTAGGTTTTTCATTCAATTAAAATATTTGAGTATATTTTATCTAGTTTTATTTTTAATCATATATAACCACCCTCTGTTACACGAAAGCTAGGAATTCATTCACTAATCTGCTGTAAAGGCACTTCAGCCTGTGAACACAAAACATTGTAATAAAGTACACTCCGACATACTCAATTTAAAACTCATCCAACATCTGGGTATTCATAGGACAACGTTTTGAAATGCTAGAAATCCTTCCAAAGTTGCCAATTAGTCAAGAATTATTACAGCTATGGCATACATTTGCGATGAGGAAGTACCAGTTTTTCAATTAAATTTGTCATACAACCTGACAATACACAGTTCCCAAGGTCCCACAACTGCTGCTGAGGTGGTCTGGAAGAGCCGAAAGGGAGGTGAAAGCTGCAGAAAGACACTGTGCAGTAATTCTAAAGAATGGAAACCGTGAGAGCTGAACCTCAGCTCCCCTTTGGGCACAGAGCAATGAGAATGTACCCCTGTATCACTGTTTGCATGGAAAAAACTGGATTGCAGAACTGCACAAGTAAGAAGTATTGCACCATGATGCTATATGAAAAAAAACAAAACATGATAAGTCAGTCGTTTTGCAGGCTGAGAAAACCACTATCTTCATGCATTTTTAAAAGTAGTTTATTATGAAAACAGTGACTTGAGGCACATGAATTGCCATGATTTTCAACAAAATCTATCTCAGTCAGTATCAGGAAGTTAAGATAACCTGCAACAGACAAAACTGAAGAAAACCAAACAACAAAGGCAGATATGATAATAATAAAAATCTTATCTTAATCAGTATGGTTTACTTTGAATTACCAGTTGGAAGTTACTATCCTTGTAGCATCATTAAGTGCATCACAGAAGCTGAAGCAGAACTACCTCCATACTGAAAACAAATTCCACCAAGACTTTTTGTACAATGCTCCATCTGAATTACTACAGCTATGTTACATCACAGACTACCTCTAGTCTGGAAACAATTTAGTCATACCATGTGATGCAGAAACCAAACGAACAAGGCAAGCTGTGCTTGAGCTGGCTCCACTTAAAAGCTCTGCACAGCACTCCCAAAAACAGGAACATCCCACAGAGCAGATCTGGGTCCAGCACAGCTTGTGAAGTCCAACTGACCATGGCCCTGCCAAGCCCAAATGCATCCTCTTGGACCTGTCCATGCAGGCACCTGCACGAGCCACTAAACCCATCCAAGGACTACAAAGTGGAGGTACATGGAACTGTCTCCTCACAAAGCCAGAGCAGCAGAAGCAGGGCTGCCCTGCACCGAGGTGACCGACTGCAGCTGGCCCTGGCTCTAAGGCCTGGGGACATCGGTCCTCAACCACCCAGAGAGTCCTTTTCCCTGGTCACCCCCACCCCTCACTATCCCAGCTAAGCTAAGGGAGTTAGTTAGTGTCTTTCTGCATCTTTTGGCTGTTTCCCAGCTCTTCCGAGGCCGGGCAGCAGCGGCAGAGGCACCGAGCCTGCCGGGAACACCCCGCGGGCCGGGACCCCGCCGCGCTGTGGGGCCAGCACTCCCCGGGACGCTGAGCCCTGGGGTCCGGCCCGGCCCCCCTGCTCCTGCCCCGGCCGCCGCCTGCAGCCTCTCCTCGGGCTCATCTTCGGAGGGGAGACGAGACAGGAGCAGAGGCTTCACTCACGCCTTGTCCCCACCGCCTCCGCCTGCGGCCCCGCAGGCCCTCTGGGCCCCGGCCCGGCCCAAAGCGTGCGGAGCGGCACCGGCGGCTCCACGGGAGGAAGAAGCGCGCTCAGGGTTGGGGAGGCCGCACCGCGCGGCTGGGCCTCCCTCAGCGGGCTCTTACCGAGAGACGGCTCCGGAGCCGGGCCCGGGAGCGCGTCCCGCAGCGGACATGGCAGCGGCGGCCCCGCGCCTCCTGACCCTCACCCGCCGCAGCGCTCCCGGAAGCAGCGCGCTCGGCGGCGGAAGTGACGGCGCCCTCAGGAGGGGGCGGGAGGGGCGGGGCGGCGGCAGGGCCTGAGGGTGCCAAGCGCGGCCCCGTGCAGAAGCGACAGAGGGGCTGCTGTGGCCCCGATTCGGCCGCAGTCAGCACTGTTGTCGAGCCCGCTGTAGGCGCCTAGTGCCGGGTATTTGTAAATACCGGCTTGTCGCTCCGGGGCCGCGTCCGTCGGCAGTCCCTGTTTGTGGGGGGCCTAGGCCGGGGGTGTTGGCTGGCCGGGCTTGGAGAGATTGAGGGGGTCTGTCAGAAGTTGTTTTCTCTGAGAAATTAGTTCTTTCCCCTTCCCTTTTAGCAAGTCCAAGCTTGCCGAGCCTCGAATTTCACCTCTCACAAGAGTTCACGTGGTGATTTTTAAAAAAATCAGTGTAGCAGTGGGGTGCCCAGGTTTTTTCCTTGAGTATAAATACAGAAAGATAAGGTTGGAGAAGTTACAGGGCAAAACACTTGGGGAACACAATTTTATTTAAAAGAACATTTGTGAATCCATTTAATTGCAAACTAAAGCAGAATAATGCAACATTGCCGTAAAACTGAGAAAGTAATTCCAGGAAAAGAAGCAGAAGTTTCTTGAAACACACCGTTAGTGACTTAATTACTGCAGCATATCCTCCTGAAGTGTCTTTAAGGCTTTTTCCTCCACTCAGCCATCTCCCTAAATGCAAGTTTTCAGCTGTTCTCTGAGCCCATGCAGGCCTTACAGCTGTTTGCCGTGCAATAAAGCATGTGGTTCACCCACAGTCAGTACCTTAATCTCAAATCCTAAACTCTCAAATCAATAGAAGATCTCCAGGTAAAATCCCTTTCCGTTTCCTCTAAGTGTTATCAAACTTCATCTGTTCGGTGCTTTAGGGGCTGTGAAGCAAGAGAGCTCTGCTGTCACATCGGGTGTTGAGGGCAGAGAGGACAGCTCCACCCCAGCTGCAGGAGCTCCCCAGAACCTGCTGCCTGGGAGGGCAGGAACACAGATTCCTACAGCAAGCAGGATTTAGGCTTTTAAATTACAGGAATTGCCCCCCATGCTGTGAGCTGTGGCTCATCTGACTGCGGATTCAGGGCAAAGCTTTGGTTGAGGCAGAGGCACGTAGTCAGGGAATTATCTCTCTGGTAAGAGGTGCCAGAGGTGCTCTTTATGAGGGGCATTACTGGAGAAGAGTCCAGGGCCGGAAGGGAAACGCATTCCTGTTGTGATCAGACACTCCTCTGCCCGACGCTGGGCCTGCAGTGTGTGGCTGGCTCTGGCAGATGGCATTGGAAAAAAGAAACCTCTTAGTTCTTTTGCACATTCACAAAATTAAGAATAAAAGCTGCCTGAGGATCTTCAGGAGATATACCTGAAGGACCCGTATCTCCACTGAATATAGGCAAAGTCTGATATGAACGTTGGTCCTATCTTTGGAAAGACTTGAGCTTATCTTTCATGTTCTCTGGTGGGTGTAGGAAGGCTGCTGTCCATGCATATGAATAATCAGTGACACAGGTCAGATAAGTTTTTCTTGTCATCAGCCAGACTCTTCTATGTAGTTTAGGGAACCAAAAACTGTTGTGAAAACCCTTCCCTCCCCTGCCCGATTTCCTGTGCTGGATTGAGCAATTTGGGTCAGAAAAGGAACTTCAAGTGCCTCATGATTTGCAACTGATCTCAGCACCCTGGAACAACAGTTTGCCCTGGGCCCCAACTGCCAGCAGCCAGCCCTGAGTGAGGCATCTCCAGTCTGGTCAGACTGCGTGAATGGATACCTGTCAGCTGTACTGTGTCCCTTCACAGCACTGGGTTACTCAGAAAGCGGTCATGACCTGACCTAACACTTCACTCGTGGTAGTATATCAAGAACTGGTCAGCTTCTTGGAAGCAGAAATAGAAAGGCTGGGGAAAGGAATAATGTACAGTTGCTTGCTAAAAGCCTAATTTAAATAAATAAGAATAAAGATACTGAAGTATTTTAAGGTTTTTTTCTTATCATAATGCCCATACTGACAATAATCTTCTGTTTGCCTGGAGCCTCCAAAGTGAGATTGGATTTCCACAGACACATGCAGTCAGCCAAAATCCCTCAGCTGAGTGCAAGAGGCCACTGTTTTGCCAGTTCTGCTGTCACACCAGCCAGATCAGACCATTGTCCCCTTCGGACATAATGCTGTGGAAGGGAGCTGAGGCACTACCGATTTCTCTTCCTATTTTCTTGCCTATTAGTTCAGTTACTTGACTGAATCAGAAGCTGGGAACAAAGGCAAAAGTTCATAGTAGCTACTCCCAGACATCTGTCAAGTATGAGCCCCAGCAGACAATGGGAGTACATAAGACAGGATCAGAGGTGCAGGTCTCTTCTCTGGTGGCATTTGAGGAACTCCTTGGACTTTGTCCCTTCTAGCCTACCCAAGAACTTTTTCAGCTCAGACTATCTTCACAGAACCATGCAAGCTTCTTAGAAAAGTCACTTGATACTAGGAACTCAGTCTGTTCTTCCAGGTCTTTTAGAAGTCTCTTACAGCTCTGATACCCAGATTCCTTATGGCAGCTGGGCAGACAAAGGATCAGGGATGATGCTATCTGGGCCAAGACAACGTGTAGCTAAAGTGCACTTAGCTTCTGGCTGTGCACTACAGAGACTCAATGACACATTTATTTCATGTAAAAGCAGATCATCTGAGCTGTTCTCAGTGCCCATGAGAACATCAGCCAAGACAGAAGGTGCTTTTCTGACAGATTATTACAGGTTCCAGTTCTGCAAGTTCCATATGATAGAAGAAATGAGTGTTCATTCTTCTGTCTAATGGGTAAAAGGAAATGTAATATCCTGGTCCTCTGTTGTGTCCCTCAGTACCTCTTCTTGAGAAAAGATGAGTGACTAATTCACGCATCTCTGTCTGCAGTCAGAACAGGGCTGACCTAGATCCTGATGGCATCCTCTTGGTGAATGGTGCCCTCAATCATTGTGTCTGTGGTTTGCCTGGAGCACTTGCGACTCCCTTTCATGCTTTTCAGATTTTCAGAAAGATGCTTCTGGAACTTCTTGGTGAGGAAGCAGTAGATGATTGGATCCAACACACAGTTCATACTCAAGAGGCACAGAGTCACCTGGTGAGCATCATTGAGTTGTTGGCGCAACTGACAGTTTTCTTTCTTCCAGAATTCCAGAACAGTCAGGGTCCAGGGTAAGTGCACTATGTGATGAGGTACAAAGCTTAAAATGAACACAGCCAGCACTGTGCAAACCATCCAGAGCGCCCTTTGCTTAACATGAGCACTCTTTCGTGGCTGTGCTGATTTGGAGAACAGGGTCCTGATAATGACGATGTTCCAGCCTAGTATAAATATGAAAATTATATAGAAGAGAATACAGATGATTACATGAATGGCAAGAACAGCTGAAACACCGCTAGAAGAGTCATAGTGCTCAAAGCACCGCGTGAAATTCTTCAAATTGATCTCCTCTAGATTAGTATTATTGTCAAAAAGGTAATACAAAGAGCTGCCCACTATTATGATCCAGATAGCTGCTGATAAGTAGATACCCCTTCTCTGGGTGGTAAACTGAGCAGCCTTAATGGGATTAGTCACGGCTTGGTAACGGTTGTATGTGATGACCATCAGAAAGGCAACAGAAGAGTAGGTGTTAACGAAAAATAAACAGCCAGCCACATTACAGAGGAACTCTGGCATGATCCAGTCTCCTCGGTGATGATAGTAAACAATCCACATTGGCATCGTAATCAAGAAGAGCAGGTCAGCTACTGTCAGGTTCACCATGAATATCTTGATTTCATTGAGTTTCTTGGTGGGGTAAATACGGCTGAAAATCCAGAGCACATAGCAGTTAGCAACAAAGCCCAGAATGAAAATGATGCTATAGAAAACAGTGAAGAGGTTGTAGCGAAAGTCGGAGTCTATCTGGCATGAATGAGCACCTTCAGCACCATCTTTATGCGTTCCAGACATTGTGGTGCTGAGTGAGGACCTCTGAAGAAGAATTTCTTGCTGTAGCTTTTCTTCTTACCTAAAAATATAAAGCATAAAATGAGCTGATTGGTATGTGCCATTGCTAAGCCAAAACCAGAGGAGTTCTGCTCCATGCCTTGCCTCCAGCCACAGACACCTGCCCTGATCACTTGGTCCTCTCTGATACCATTTCCACACCACCCTAACCTTTGTGTCTTCAGCCAGCATTGTTTGCTGCAATGTGGATTTCGGATCACTAATCTCTAATCTCATCAGGCTTTTCCGTGTGAGGGTTATTGGATAAAATCATGTTACTCCACACCATCTCAAACTTCTTAAATCTTGTACCATAAGCAAACAGGTTTTCTGGGTCTCTTCTTTTCCCCTGTGGTTCCTGATGCTTTTTAACTTGCCTACATTTATTTTTACCTAGAAATTCCAGAAGTGAAACAATATCTGGGAAAAATGTCTCAGTAGTGCCATTTCCAGAGTCACCCTCGTCTTGTTGTTTTCTGACATTTTCCTTCTTACACTTCTAAATATTGTGTTTTCTTAGTTTGAGGCACCAAAGGGCCATATTTGCTTTATAGGCAACCAGACCTCTCCGTTTTTTTACTCAGTGAATAATGTAAAAGATGAGTCACTAATCCTTACGAGTGATGTTTTGAGGTGCATTGTTGATTTTAACTACAGTTTATTTCTCTTATAATCCTGGCTGTTGACTATTGTGCCACCATTCTGAATTCAAGTTGTCATCAAACCCTTCCTTCCCCCTCCCCCATTTCTGCATCAAATACAAGTGTCAGCAGCTGCAATTCTGTACTTTCCTGTCTCGTTGGTGAGGCTGCTGACAAGCACTGTCCCTAAAGACATGCCTTCAGCTTTGCAATTTTCCTCTGCAAATGAGGAAGTCAGCTGTGGCTTGAGAAAGTTCTATCTTTCTTCAGAAAATTCTGCAAACCCCTTGGTACTTCTTTCCAGTTGTTAGGAGAGGAAAGCAATAGTCATCTTCTCAAACCTGTCACTCCTCACCCCTCACAGGTCCCCTAAAGACATGGCAACTACAGGGATCCACAACTTGTCCTTGGACCTTCACAGGCTGCTGCATGCTGGGCTGCACTGTGGTTTGAGTGTCTTTAAACTCAATCTTTCAGCCATGTTCCATGTGAATTAGCAAATAGCTGTGGCAGTACTGGTAGTTGGCCAGGTAAGACATGTATCTGTCCTCTTTCACCTTGATGTCTGCCACCCTGCTGAGAACCCACTGATCTCTAAAGGGTAGGAGTTGATTCAGATCAGGTGGTGGCCAGGAGGTGGGGAGCTCTGGGCTATGATGCCTTGGGGTCTGGCCAAAGAGATCTGGCACATCCCTGAGGAGGAACGTGTGACTCCCCCGCTGCCCTGCAGAGAGGTCTCAGAGCAGCCTCCACTCTGTCCCTCTTCTACCTTTGATTCATGCAGGACTCAAGGCAAGTCCTACCAGCTATCTCATGGATCTATTTCCTCATCTACGTATGAAAAGTGGTAATTCTCACAACAGGGCTGTTAATCGATGTCCGTGTCTGAGCCCAGCTCTCCTACCCGCTGATGGGCCGCCCCTGGAAGGCCATGTGCCAGTTGGGAGGGTTTGAACCTCTCAGCTCTGGAGGGCACCAGACATACAGGGAAGGGATGAGGCTGTGCAGGGGCAAGAGAAACTATTGAGAACCTTTGTCTTTGACACACTATTCTGATGTTAGAATAAGAAAAAAAAAAGTCCAAATTACCTAAGAGCACTAGAGAACTTTTTTTTTTTTTTTCCCCCAAATCTGCTTCGTAAACCCACTGCTCTGACTGTCTGCCAACTTCAGCAAATAGTTCTGGTGCTTGGGGCTGGAATCTTTGCAAGAAAAGGTGCTTGGGCAGTGTAGCACCCGACCTGAATATACCAAGAGTGGGGAAAAAAAAGAAAAAGGCAATGCATCCCACTAGCAGGATTCATGAGGAGAAGTGCCCATGTCCAATACGTAGGCACAGTTGTTATTCACAAAGTACCTTTAGGCTGTGCCATGGGGCACTCTCCATCTAAGCCTCCCTTTATGGTGCTGTGTATGGGCATGGGCGCCTCCAAACAAGCCCAGGAGCTCAGGTGAACTTCACTGTTGGGATCTCCTAGCCTGCCTGTCAGCTGCCAGATTTAGCAGATGGGGTGAAAGGGGGAGTGTGTCCCCCTCCACTTCAAAGTGTGCAGAAGATGGGTTTGAGCTAAGGGGCTGTGCTTTGATAGAGAGATGAATGTAAGGACATGCTGTACATTGTTAAGTTTGTTGGGACTCTCTGGCAGAGCTGGACTGTGAGGTGGCAGTGCTGTCTCCCGGTCCCAGCAGCACTTCCAGAGCTCATCTATCTTTGCATTAGTATGCTGTGCAGTGCCAATGCCAAGGTCCTTCAGGGAATTGCAAGAGAGTTACTCTTCCCTTCTCGCTTGTCAAGCCAAATATTCTACAAAATACAGCTAGAAAGGAGTACAGCACCGTTTCCCACTAAGTTTACTCAATACCCACTTTCTCTTCAGCCTGAGGAAGTCAAGCTCACATCTCCCATATACTTGTGAGATGTCCTAAGCCCTAGACTGAGGAGTACCATATACGGGATCTCACTCAGCCTCTCCTGTTGAAGCAGTTCCCCTTTGTATAAAACACGTAAATATTCTCCATGCCTGCAGAAGGGAAAAGAGGCACAGTGGTCAGGGTGTGGGCTGTGGGTGCCTTTCCCTGCAGCAGCATTACCCAAGTCCCTGGCAACTCTAAGCCCAAGCCACTAACATGTATACTGGTACACCAGCTGATAATCCCCAGCCCCGTTGTATAGCATCAGCCCCATTGTATGCAGAACTGGAGGTGGAAGTGACCAGCTACGCAGCAGGGTATGGCCAGGGCAACTTCAGGCTCTGCTCCCAGTCTACGCCCTCTGCCCTGGGCTGTGCTCTCCCAAGAAGGATTTACTGGCTCATGGCTGCAAGATGCAAAGACCATGCTAACACAAGCTATGCCATCAGCAAAAGTATGTTCCAAGAGAAAGAATACTAATGAAGTATATTTTCTGCTTACCACAGTTGAAAGGATTCAGTGCGATATGTCAATCTTCAGCTTTAGTAGAGCAGTGATGGGTGTTTTACTGAGGGTGCTCAGTCTTCTTCCAAGTGTTACTTTCTCTGACCTGGGGCTGGAAGGTCTCCACACAAGTAGCTCTCAAGAACAGAACACCAGAATGGGAGCAACTGTAGCATGACTGCAGAGTCACTAGAGAAGAGGAAATGTATGACATCAGCTCAAAGGAAATGAGAAATAAAATAAGCTTTAGGGGAAAGGCAATTAACCACAGCTAAGATCTGGAAAGTCCTTAAAGCTGTTTCCTCAAAGTATCTCTGCTTCTGATGATCCTGAAAGAGGACGAAGTTGGGATTTTCCTCTAAAGGCAGAATAAGAATCCACTCCATGTCCCCGTTAGATCTGGGATTAGACAGTATTTGAACATCCTTCTTCCAAACAGATGAATGGCAGAAGCCAGAAGAGCTTTCACTTAACAACTATAAGGAAAGGAAGTGCTAGGAAAGTCATATATCCCATGGACAAATTAATTCCCTAGCAGACTCCTTTGCACTTGTGTTGGAGCTAAACAGATCTACGGATCCAGCCATCCCAAGTCTCCTTTTACTGCAAGGACCTTCAGTGGACTCTGAGACACCACAGCATGGCAGGTGGCCATCTTCCTGGCCCATCCACCTTCACATCATGACCACCATTATTTGTGGCAGCTTGAAGACCACTTATCACAGTGATGAAAATTGGTGGGGTGCTCAGGAAGACACCGGTGTCAAGCAAAGCTGCACACATGGCCCCAGCTAAGCCATAAATACCAAGCTCTAGCTCCCATGCTGGTGATTAACCTCCCCTCCATGCAGACACTGCTCTTACACCTGTACACAGTAGGAGATGTGAGTTTGGAGACCCTGCACCATGTCCTGCACAAACCTCACACCTGCAGGCACCTACAGGAGCTGAAACACTGAGTCTGGTGCCTGGATTCAGTGTGAAACAGAGGAAGGGAGTGACAAAGTCCATCACCTGCACAAAGATGTGCCCGAGCCTGCAACAAGGCTGCTGAGGAACAACATGGGCCCAAGTGGAAGCAGAAGAGGCCTGTCGACATTGGGGCTCCCCTGGGAAGGCTGACTCTCCTATTTCTTCTCATGAAATGCCATCAGCAAGAAACAGCCTATGGTAGGCCCTGGCCACGTCCATACTGTGAGGAGCACCAGAGGCCCCTATGTTGTGGTGTCATGTCTTGGGATAGCCACCAGGAACAGGATGAGGGTTGTGTCCCCTGGGCCACACTAATTGAGGGAACTGGCCGAACATCTCTGAGAGCCAGCAGCTGGGACAGACCCTGGAACACCTTCAAGTCATGTTTTTGCTTTTGGGCTGGTGAGTCCTGGCTCTGAGCCAGGACACAGCAACCTCCTCGTCAGCCGGGAATATGGGCCACTGGCAGAGTGGACAAGGTGGACAGCAGCAACGCTGCTCTGCCAAGAGGCTGACTTTTGGCTTGCACCCTCAGGCATCTGGAGGTGATGGGCTGCGCAGCACTGGGGCAGCCGGTGCGGTGCCAGAACCCACCTCCATGGGGTGGCTGTATAGCCCCAGCCAGGGGCAGGCAAAGCCCCAGCACCAACCTGGGCTTCCTTGCCTGGGTCAGCTCTTCCCTGGATTTTCCCTGGCTCTTCCCCAGAGAGTGCAGACAGCCTTTCTCAGGGGCATTGTAGAGGGAAGGAGCTGGTGTGCCCTGGGAGAGCAGAGGCAGGCCGCGCGCCCAGTGCCTGGTAGACACCAGGCGCCCCTGCCAAGCCCCTGGCCTGGCAGGGTGTTGTGCAAGTGCTCAGCAAACTGCTGTGCAAACCAGGATGTCCTGCTGCTCTGGGGCCTGCTCAGGGGAAGCTTCAAAACACCCAGAGGTGTATGGACACCAGAGCGGACATGATCTGAGCGGCTGTGGGATCACCCTGGTCTCCCACAGCAATAGCATGGAGTGTCCAAGAGACTGGGAAGCCACCTGAGCTGACCAGGACCCAAACTTGCCCAGTGCCAGGGTGCCCGGCAGTGAGAGCCCACAGGGTGGGAAACCCTGCTCTACCCTGCCCGGGCTGCATGGGGGCTGGCTGTGTGGAGCTGGGGACATCCAGGCTCTGGCTCTGTCAGGCCACACCAGGGTGACCTGAAAGGTGAGATGAGGCTCCTGCAGTGGTGCTGCAGGTCTGTGGTGGGATGGAGGCTGCAGCAGTCTCCTTCCCTCTGTCACCCACCATCCTCCCTCCCCCTTCCCCATCAACCACTGCAAAGATGGACCAAGGAGCATGACCCTTCATGGACCAGACAGAGCCCCAGTAATGCCCGTAAGACTGCTTCTGGGAGCTTAAATTAAAAACAAACCAAAAGCATGCTAATGAGGTTGGCCAGCAGCCAGTCCATGCCTTGGGAAAGAGCCACCAGTGAGGATGTCTGGTCAGGGAGGGAAGGGGAGTGCTTGCAAAGGCTGTAGCAACAGCCAGATAAAGCTTGCTGTCCTGACACAGCCAAGTTCTGAGAGGAAATGAGGGCCCAGGAGGTTTGGGGCTGGGAAGGAACTCTCATCAAAAATCTTCATCCTTCCCCTGTTCAGTCCCGTGTTGGCTCTGCATGTCACCAAAGAAGCTCTTCCGTAAAACCAGAGAAACAAACAAGAAAATCATACCAAGTCCAGGGGAGAAGGACACTGAGAGACCTGATGGGTGGAAGCTCTAGCAGTGACACCAGCTTTGCTTTCTGATTTAAGCACTCGCACTGCAGTCAGGACACCTCTGGCTGCCCTGAGCTGGGACCTGACGACCTCCACACTGGCCAGTGCCTCCTCGCTGCTCGCCAGATTTAATAATTTCTCAGCTTTGCCTCAAGTGCTCAGGATAGGCCTCAAGCTATTGAGATTCACAAAAATGCCCAGAACAACTGCTTGGTCACAGAGACTGGCCTTTTGCTGGGCTTGCACTTGTCCATCTCTTAATTAGTTGGGGAGTTCCCTTCCTCATCATCTCCATTTTCAGCTGTTGCATCAGGGGACCCAGGTTCAGCACTCCCAGTACCAAAGCAAGAGAGAAGGGGGGAGAACCATCCCCCTGCCTCCCTCCTGAACTGCATTGTGTCTGGTTTGCACTGGCGGGTCCCGTTGCCCCTGCAGCCAGCATCGCCCCACTCCCAACCTTTCCAGCCCGGGGACTCTGCTCCCCCGCTCTCCGGGGACTGCTGCCTCCTTCCCAGGGCAGAACTGTGAATCTGGAATTAAGCCACATGTTGTTTGCGGTGGCCTGGCGTATTCAGTGGTCTTTGAGTGTCCTGTTCTTGGTGTTATTTACCACTCTTCCACTCAGGGGGATGCACGCAGCCTGACACTGCTGAATGCTATGCAAGGCCAGGTTAAAAATACAATATTGAATATGCCTTTACTTTTATCAACCAAACTTACAATCTAATGAATAAATAAACTTCTTTAACTGATTCCCATGTGATGCTGTTAACTAGCAGCAATGGTACTTTAGATTGTACCATCAGGACAACTGGGTCCCTGCAGCTCTTCCAAATGACTTTTCCTGGGGGGTCAGTTGATGCCGGCCGCCCAGCAGCAGCAGGGCTGGCACCATGTCAGCACTCATGGCAAGTGCCCGCAGCCTCTCGGTCTCGTCATACACACTAGCTGCCTCTGGCATGTTTCCTTGGCATCATTTCCTTCTGAGATGGAGCCCGTTAGCAAAATACCTGCTTTTGATGACCGCATATAAATTTTGCAGTTATGAGAAACTTTTGGTTTGAAAATATCGTATTATAAGCAAATCTCCAGAGATCTATTTTCAAGAGCAAAACCCTGCTGTATTAGTGGAGAAGAGCTCTCCATGAAATGCAAATGGAGGAGCAGCATTTTAGCTGAGAGGCTCTGTGTGTGCTGTTGACCCCCCTGTTCAGCGACAAGAGCAGTGAATGAGGACAAGAGAAAATACCAACACAGAGCTTGTGAAAGCACCAGCCACTGCCACCAGGCTCAGCGCTGTGGGGTGCACACAGCGTGCAGGAGCAGCACACTGATCCCTGCTGGTCCTGGTCACTGGGATGCATTCCTCAGCACTGGGATGAGTCTTTGAACAGACAAAAAGTTCTTTTTGAGCCAGAGCAGCTGATGAGCCGACGGTCACAAAGCTGATAAGCATTACTGCCTGTGAGTTTCCACCACTCATCTCACACCCTCTGCACAATTTCCTTTGGATTGTTGTAGGAAAGAAATACTAAATAAACTCTGTAGCTTTCCCCTGTGAGCATTTCAGATCCCAGCACAACACGTCCCCACCTTATTACCAACTCCACAGGAATGTGCCCCGGAGCTTGGGTTGCTCAGCAGGGAAAATATGTCCACCCCAGTGGCTGAGAGCCCCCCCAGGGGCAGCGAGCGGCCACGCTCCCTGGTGGCCATTTGACAGCTACACAGGCAGGACACGACTCCTGCCGCTTGCTGCGGTGCCGCTGGGATAACCCAGCCCGGCAGGACAGGTTGCTGCAGGAGCAGGGAGCGGGTTGTGGGGCTGGGAGAGCCCCAGGTCCAGCCCAGCCACGGCGGGCAGAGGGGTGAGCTCCACGGGGCCATGGCGACAGCACCCCTGTGCTGCAGCCCTGCGCTGTCAGAGCTCTTCTGAGGGGAAAAACATGCCTTCACTGAGCTGGCTACGGCCGGGCCACTCCACTCCCGCTGCTTCACACCGCAGCCAGTCACTTCCAGAGAGTGTCTGCCCCGTCCCCCTGCCCGGGACAGGCTCTGCCCCATCCCCCTGACCCAGCCTGGCAGGGGCAAGGTCAGGGGCTGTGCACCCCGCAGGATGAGGGACCTGGGCTCCTTGAGAGGCTCCAAGGATTGCCTCCTCTTTCTCGAAGGAGGAAGATCTGTGGCAGGGCTCCTCACCTTGCTTTGCAGCATCTGAGCAAAGCTAGGGTTGTTTCTGCCACCCAGGGCTGGGACAGCACCCAGACAAGGGCAGTCCCTGTCCCCACAACCCCAAAGGTGATGGTGGTGCTGGCCTGACTCGTACCATCACGATGCACCTTGTCCCTGTTTGCTGGGCGTAGGGAGCAGTGTGTGTCTTCCCAGCACACCAGGGATGGGAGGACCAGGATGGCTCTGAAGCCCCTGGAGCTGTCAGATACCACAGACCCAGAGGGGGACGTGCAGCCGCCAGCATCCCAAGACCCCCAGAGACAGGAGGAGCCAGTGGAGCTTGGGGAGGGAGGCCAGCACCCCAGGAGAACAAGCAGAAAGGACAAAAGCCTCTTACCTCTGTGTCACAGAGCAACTGGCCCCGCAGAGCCAGCCCACCAGGTCCCTGCCACAAGCGGAGCCGCCGGCAGGGCTCAGCCCTCAGCGCGTTCCTGCCCGGGAAGGGGGCTGGGGCTGGGGCTGGACGGGAAGGAGGGCGCTGGTCTCCCTTGCAGGTGAGTGACTCACTTCCCTCTTGGCACTTGTGACATGGCTCAGACATGCTCTGCCTGCACTCTGGAGCTGGACACCATCCCCTGCGGCCCTTCCTTGAGCAGTCGGCGGTAGGGCGCAGCCACAGAGGCTCCGTGCCACCCAGGAGCTTGTCACACTCCTGTCACCCGCTGCCTCGCAGGCCCAAGTTGGGGCTCCCCAGCCCCGCCAGGGGCACAGAGGTGGTCTGGGCTTGGTGAAGGGGGGGCCACTGCCCTCAGCAGATCCGTCTTGGGCTTCTCATTTCCTTCCAGACAGTGGGATGGGGAGGCAGCACAGCAGCAAGTGCTTGTTCAAGTGCTTCCACTGGAGGTGGGCAAAGTGTCAGGGTGAGGCTGCTTTGCTGTGTGAATCCCTGTCTAGGGAAACATCAGCCAGAAAAACATTGCAGGCTGTGGCAGTTTCCTTGTTCTCTCTGCAGCGTTAAAACCCCCCTCGGTTGTTGTGCTCCTTCAGCCTGGGAAGAAAGGGTGGACAGACACAGACAGAGGTGCAGACGCTCCCTCCTGCCGCCGCAGTCCCAGGGCAGGAGCTCTGGCATCGCTCTGCTCAGACTTTACATGGGATTCCCCCAGATCTGTACTGGGGCACTGGCATCACTTTGGTCATGGGCATAACATCCGCCTGAGTCACTCATGTTATAAAAAGAAATCACACGTCTTTCTGTCTGCTCCCTTTATTCACTGTGGGTTGTTTAACAAGGAAAGGCTGTTGGGTTTTTTTTTGCTGTTAAGAACTGGCACAGGCTTCTGCAAGGGAGCAGGTGTGAGGTTTCTGAGACAGCCCTGATGGGCCACACAACCACAACTGCTCAGTGCATAAGAGCAAGCTGCAAGCACATCAGACCAGGCACACAACCTGCACCGTTATCAGAAGGAACTGGCCATTGGCACATCCTGCAGTCCCCAAGCCTGCCAGACACAAATACTCCAACTTCCCAACCAACCAGAAAAGCTGCACCAGCTCATGGTGCAGGTAGGTTATGGCCTATCTCAACAGAGAAGGTTGCCAGCATTCTCTTGTGAATAAGAAAAACCAGGCTGCACTAGGAGGAGCGTGGCCAACAGGGTGAGGACAGCTAATATCCCCTCTGCTTGGTACTGTTGATGCTGCAATACAAATCGCACACAGCAAAAGAGTTGTCACACCCAAGGAGAAGGTTTTTCCACACATTTACAAAGAGAGCATCTCTTTGGGGAAGAGGAGGGCTGGGGGAAGACCCAGTCACACAGACAGCATAAGAATGGTGACATTGGACCCAGGCCATCTAGCTCAGTACTTCATGTCCAACAGCAGCCGGCAGATGATGATCAATGAAGAAGGCGAACATGGTGTGACGCTGCCAATACGGGGCAGCGACACTGGGACCTTTACATAGCTTGGTGGCATTTATTTGTGTGAACACACAGATGGATGAAAATTAAAAACTTCCGGCCTCAACAATAGTCTGAGTTCTGCAATCCACCACAGGAAAAGCATTTCTGTGTCTTTTCAACCCATTTCTTGCTGATTTCCCTTCATAACCTCCTGTCCTCTGGGCAGCTTTTAATGCCCTGGTTCTCCTCTGTACCATTGCTTGTTTCCTTTTGAAAGGCTGTGCAATAAAGCATGCACATAAATGGGCATCCACATAAACTGTAAGACATTGCCACAATTTGGCTTCATAGCAAGGAAGATATTATTTTCCATTTCACTGTCTTTGCCAACAGTACTCTCTGTTTTATACTAAGAAATGGCTCCTGAGCAGCAGCAGCTACTTTAGAGCAAATCACCACATTTGCCAAACTAACATAAATATTAAGTAACATGCTGATTTGGGTCTTATCAAGAATAGATTTAATTTCTGGCTGATCAGCCAGGCTTTTTATAGCTGCCCTGACTTGGTCTAGCTTTTCCTGAATGCTTTTTCTACCCAGTGAAATTTAGCTCATCTGGGGAACATCTGGTGAAATCTAGACCCAGGCCTGTCTCCATGCTCAGGGGATCCTCCACCCTCATCCCTAGACAGGGAGGTCTCGCACTTGGTTTCTATTGCATTTTCCCCAAGTGACTAGCAAAGAGCCTTGCCCACCTCACTATAGCTGAACAGCAGATAAACCCTTGCAAACTGGAAGGTGTGTAGGGGAAGGGAACCTCAGAAGGGAACAAGAAGTCCATCTCTGGACTCCCAGGAAGCAACAAGGAGCTGAGCTGGACTCTGGTAGACCCCTGTGTACATTCTGTGGGAACTGGATGTGGAGGACAAGTCATTTCAACAGAAAACCAAAGCCACAACCCTACCGAAAGGTGCTTCTGTACCAGTACCTCTTCTCCTTCTGACAGCAAAAAACCCGAAAAACTACTCCTTATTCCCACCAATATATTTTTTCCTCTTCTTCAGCCTGGAGAAGAGAAGGCTCTACGAAGACCTTAGAGCCCCTTCCAGATCCTAAAGGGGCTCCAGGAAAGCTGGGGAGGGACTCTTGATCACGGAGGGGCTCTTCATCAGGGAGGGGAGCCATAGGACGAGGGGGAATGGTTTTAAACTGAAAGAGGGATGAGGTCTCGTGAAGAAATTTTTCACTCTGAGGGTGGTAAGAGCCTGGCCCAGGTTGCCCAGAGAAGCTGTGGTTGCCCCATCCCTGGAGGGGTTCAAGACCAGGTTGGAGGGGGCTTGGAGCAACCTGGTGTGGTGGGAGGTGTCCCTGCCCAGGGCAGGGGGTGGTACTGGATGGGCTTTAAGGTCCATTCAACCCAAACCATTCCATGCTTCTGTGATTTTCTTGCCCTGCATATCAAGTACAAATATTTCAGTCTATTAGGACCACTGACTCAAAAAGAAGTCCAAGGAGGAAGGAGGCCTAGAGATCTCTCCCTCTACAGTATATCTTTACCTCTTGAAATCAAACATTTCATTCAACCCATCCCGCTGCCCTGGCATGCATGTTGCAGGCAGGAGCCCAGTCTGCACCTGTGAGGGTCCACATTGTGCATTCACTTAATTCCACCCAGGCAACTCAAAACAGTTTGCTTTTACAAAGCTTGAATACAAGGATCAAAATTAACCTCGCAGATTCCCTCCAGTGGAGCACAGAAATATCTAGCAAAGGGCCAGGTACTTCGCTGCTGTTAAAGCCTGCCTCGCAGATGGGAAGCTTCACAGGTCTTGGCTGAGAAATACAGGAGAAATACTGTATATTTAGACACAGTAGCATATCATAGGCAGGACAGAAAGAAAAGGAAACAGGAACAGCTAAATTGACAATGAGACATTGTGATAAGCTATGCATTTTGCTGCCCCAACCAAGTGACCAGTGGAAAAAATGACTCTAACTGCAGAAGCCAGCAGGACTAGTGCTCCAGTGACTTTGGCCACAGGCTGCACTCCCCCAGCCCCAGTGCTAAACCACATCACTTGTCACGTTCTCATAAGCATACACATCTCCGAGAAGCAGAAGCATAACGTGTCTTACAAGCATTTCAAGTTCTCATAGCACTCATCCTGAGCTTCCTGAAAAAAATTTCAAGACAAGATCTGAAAGGTCAGTGCCATTGGTCAGCAAATACTTCACACTATCTGAAAGGAAATGCTACTAGAAAGACCAGTATTTCAATATCAAAAGGAAGGACTCTGGGTCAAGAGTGACTGGGACAGATCTCTAAGCTAGAAATACTTTGAGAGGGGAACAAGAGGCACACAAGTCAGAGGGACAGCATGTCCTCTGGGCAAGAGACTGCACTTGGAAATACTCTAATCATCTGAGCTCCTGCCCAGCACTGCTCATCCCTTACTCCTGGGAACCGGTGGAGGTTGCAGCTGAGAGACAGCACCGCAACAGTTAACTGACACTTTCCCCAGAACAGATTTGGCTGGTCATTGCCTTGACAAGGAAGTTGTGTCCTACCAGCATGTTCCCAGTTAACGGAGGATCAGGCTCCACCATCAAAAAGGCATTTCAGTGCCTGAACAGAGCAGTGCTGCACAGTTCAACACCTCCCAGACCCATCAGCCCACCTGCTAGTTATTGTTCAGCTCTCATGTGTCACCCAGACATCACCAACATGTTATTTTTTAAGCTGTTTTGCTCCCTGAAGTTCACCTCAAGCTATCTGTCTAGCAGGTTATACCCAGCAGGACAAATAGGGTAAAGAAACTGTATTCCCATGCTTACACAGAAAATAGAACTGTATTCTACTGTTCTAAGAGTTAGTTAATGTATAAAACACCAAAATACCTTAGTTTTAGTAGGGAAGGATGTTTCACTTCACACCCGGTCACACAGACTGGTGCGCAAGAGGAAAACAAGAAAAGACGGCAAGTGGAGAGTACCACCCACCTTCTAGCAGGTTCATCTTAGTCCCAAACCCTGTCAGAAAGCACTACCTTCCTTGGGAGCAGCTTTCCCTGCAGAAATCTGTTTTGTAACACAACTTGGTCATGTCACTCCTCCCTAGAGGGCAGAAATAGAACTTCAGAACTTCAAAGAATTGAGACACCAGAAGATGGAGACATCTCTTCAGGGACAGCAGAACCAGCCGTTCTTAAGAGAGGCCTTGTCAGTGGCTGAGACGCAAAGAGCAGCACAAAGCGTTGCACTCAGCAGCAAGTCCAAGTGAAAGGAGCGGGTAATGGCAGTGAGGAGGAAGAAAAGCAGTATCTTCATGGAGGCAACAACCCACAAAACCCAGGTATGAGCCAGCAATGTGCCCTTGTTGCCAAGAGGGCAAATGGGATCCTGGCTGCGGAGGGAAGAGTGTGGCCAGTAGGTGGAGGGAGGTCATTCTCCCCCTCTGCTCTGCACTGGTGAGGCCACAACTGGAAT
>JAOQGH010000009.1:7762677-7777817 GCA_025769975.1 Gallinago jamesoni
CAATGTATATAAATATTTGAAGGGAGGAAGCAAACCAGGCTCTTCTCAGTGGTGTCCAGTGGCAGGACCAGAGGCAATGGGCACAAAGTGCCCTTTGGAACATGTAAAACTTCCTCTGAATGCAAGAAACATTTTTTTACTGTGATGATGGTCAAGCACGAGGACAGGTTGCCCAGAGAGGCTGTGGAGTCTCCACCATTGGAGATACTTAAACTCTGCCTGGACAAAGTCGTGAGCAACCAGCTCCTGCTGACCCCGCTTGAACTGGGGGTTGCCTGGGTGATCTCTAGAGGGCCCTGCCAGAGAGGCTGTGGAGTGTCCATTGCTGAGGATATTCAAAAGCTGTCTGGACATGGTCCTGGGCAATCGACTCTAGGTGGGTCTGCTGGATCAGGGGGGTTGGACCAGATGGACCTCAGACATCCCTTCCAACCTCAACCATTCTGTGATCACACTTTTGCTAGGGATAAGGCTGTATGGCAACTTCTGTTCTAACCTTCTTGTTTCCTATAGTTTGTGGTGTAAGCTATTCTTGAAATTATTAAGAAAGTGAATTTTGTGGACAGGGTGGGAGAAAGTAGATGTTCCAACCTGCCCCTTCTAAAATACATCAACTGAGCTCTGAAAGCAGCCTATAAATAGCTTCTAGAAACAGCAGGCAACCCTTGGATAACACAGATACTCCTATGAGGATTCAGAAATACTGCAGAACATACACGAGGGACAAAACCTACAGGTTTTAGAGTACAGCGACAGGATCAGAACTAGGATGCAGTATGCAGACAAGGACTGGAATCACCAGGAGCAAGAAAGCCCAGAAGAGCAACACAGAGGTACAATACAAGCATCTTTAAAAGTTGGGATTTTTGTGTTGGGTTTGTGGGTTGTTGTTTTTTTTGAAACTGATGCAGAACCATAATTGCAGAATATCAACTTAGGGGTTTTTTTCCCTTTTGTTTAAGTATCATTAGAAGCAGCAACACACATGCTCCTTTTGGATATATTTGAAAGGCAGCCACTGAATTAGTACATACAGAAGCAGCCAAGAATTCATGTTATTTTGTCCCCAAACACTCTCTCTCAGTGGTGATCACTAGCAGAAATAAGCTTCTTATTCTTGTGTATTGTAGTGATCCATTTCAGACATTAACACCTAGCTTTGATACTGTCTTTTTACATGGATTAAATGGCCACCAGCAGGGCTGGAGAAGTAACCTGCAAGAGGGTTCGGCTGTCTAGGAATGGTTAAGTACATGCAGGTACTCAGAGCTGCAATATCAATAGTTCTGCAGCTCCCCTGTTTGGTCCATCATCAAGCTTGCAATACTTGCTCACATTTCCTCCGCTGCTATCCTTCACATCCTCAGCTGCTTCACTGCACCCCTACAGCAGTGACACCCAACTTCTGTGGCCATTCTGGAGGGGGGAACACAGAACTTCTGCCAGCAGCAAGGCCAGTGACATACTCATTTATCTCTCTGGCATTACCTGACAAAACCCATAGTGCACTCAACACAGCAGCATTACAGAAGAATATTCAGCTTTTATATCCATGTTGTATAGCACATGAATACAAAGTCTTCTCAGCTGAGTCTCCAGAAACATCTCAGTTGTCCACGTTCCAAAGGATGCCAGTCCAGCTCATATACTTCTCTCCCAGAAATCCTCTTTTTTAAGGTCCTCTTGAACAGCTTTCATTTAATCCATCTTTGGATTAAATGAACAATCTAGCTCATCTTTTCATGAGGTCCTGTACCATTCCTGACTTCTTTCCTGCCCCCACCCCCAATATATCACAAGACTTCACCTCTGGTGTGTAATGAGGGAAGAGTTACAGGCTTGATCAAGTATTTTGGCAGGCTGTATGTTTGACCCCTAGAATAGGAGCACAACAACCACAAAACTACTTTTGATACACCTAAACCCAGAATACAGGGTAGATGGGTTTAAGGGAAGTGCCCCTCATTCAGGTCTCTGACATTCACGGGAGATACGGACTCCATCTGTGTTAGCAATCAGCCTAAACAGTACCAATAACAGTCTGCACTGGGGGTTTAACAGCGGACAGATCAAGTTTTACTGGTCACCAGTGCTAAGGCTAAGCGGCAATTCAAGGCTAATTGGGCTAAGCGGCAATTCAAATATTCTAAGGACAAGAATGAACTGCTAACAGAGCTGAAAAATACTACACCTTAATTTACCAGATCTGTTTCTGGAAAGTGAAACCAAAGCCCCATCGGTGGCCTCTTCTCCCCCCACAAGGACAAAACCCAGGGGACAAAACCCAGGCTTATGCAGGATCTTTTACAAAGTGTCTACTTAAATTATTTTATAGAAACTGCAGACAAGAAGTCTCTCTTCTCTCTAGGGCCATTCCCCGCAGCATGGCCAAGAACTGCTGAGGGCCATCCTCTATGTTAAGCTGCTGATTACCTCAAAGTTCTTCTGCCATTCTCGCTCTCGTTTAGCTTTCTCTTGTGCCTCAATTTCCTCTTCCCTCTGTCTCTTCCTGGAAGAGAAGCCACAAAGAAATTATGAACCCACAAGCATCTACTTTAAAGAAACACAGTAATACTTTCAAAACATCTCATAAAGCTCTTCTGATTTCTTGGTAGATTAAAGTGCTTATCAGAAGAGATAAATATGCACACCTAAGATTGCACAGCAAACAGAACTTTATATCAGATCTGGAAGAGCAGCGAGCAGAGAAGATGGCTTGGTACCACCAACAGCATGCACATACTTAATTAGTGAGTCGGCTTCTCTTGCTCAGCAAAACAAGTCGGACTCCTTCGTAACTCTAGTGGTAAGTCTCTAAAACTGTTAAGAGTTTTTTGAGAAGTTAATGCACACTTGAGTATGCAAGGTAAAAATGAATTCTTTTTTTTCACACTATCTTTCATCTGTAATCAAAAGTAATGCCCTGCAAACATTTTGCACACTGCCTTCACCAACCAGTACAGAAGCCCTGCTCGATGAAGTGCATCCTCAGTGAGCACTCAGGCAACATGTCAACAAAACAACTAAAATAGTTCAGCATCACACATGCCACAGACTACTTCTGGCACTTAATTAAATTTCAAAATCAATTCTTTGCATGCTAACAACATGCAGAAATGTGTTGCCATTTCACTGTTTTGGCTGGCCTCCATGTATACACATAAAAGCATATAAGCATACCAAATATATCAATGCCTTAAACCCAGGAGGGCAAGTTTCCCATTTGCATTTCTCGAGCACAGAGCTGTACAACCCACAGGCTGCCCTAAAAAGTGGTGGAATCTACATCACTGGAAGTCAGCTTGACAGGACACTTATTAATATAATCCAAGGCCCTATTTTCAGCAGGAGGCTGGACCAGATGATCTCCAAAGGTCCATTTCAAGTTAGACTTTTCTAAAACTCTATGATTCCTTTTCTTCTTCAAGGAAGCATGAGGGGGGAAGAAGAGTGTGAACTGCACAAGCAGCATGCTGCTCATACCTTTCATGCATTTCTTTCGCTTCTCTTTCTTTCCTCTTAATTTCCAATTCAGCAAAGAGTTTCATCGTCTGTTTGTATACAGCTTGTTTGAACTGTAAAACACAAGTCCAGTCTTAAAATAGTGCCCATGAATACAGTTTGAGAAGTCTGTTTTATGTAAGAACGATAAGAAGAGTGTGAACCATACATATGCCCAAATAACCCTGTATCCTGCCTCGGCAGTGGGCAGTAGCAGCAGCACCAGAAAGCAGCACTGCTGATTACATTCTGGACCTGACGAGGAAACAACTACTTATTAGCCTCATATTACTATCATTTTCATTTGTATTCATGAAGCTGTGCCTAAACAGAACTGTTCACTTATTCTTCTGTTAAGTCTTGCAATGTTACATTTGACAAAAAAGGCAAAATGGTCACCATTTCAAGCAGATCTTCTTGATGTGTTTTAAAAGCTTAGCATTGGCTTTCCAGTAGGAAATATCAGTATATTTAAACCAAACTTAATTATTAAAGAACAGCAAGAGACTTCTGAAAATCAATGGAATAGTTATGGTGTTACTGTGGTGATAAAAAAAGGTGACAGTAAGACTAATGATGTCAGTGTTTGACAATCATCTATCATTCTGTTAAAGATTCTAATATCACTTGACTTTTGCTGAGTAGAAACCAGGTAAGAAGAACTAAGTTATGTCATGACTCTTTTAATAGAAGTGTTTTGTTGCAGAACAGCATATCTGTCTTCAAGTGCTATAAGGAAGAAACAGTCAAAACAGTTTTTACTACAAAACACCACTAAGAGCACATTTTAGATGTGGTGCAGTGGATTCTGTGCAAACCTCTGCTGGCACCAAGAATGCCAGTTCCAGCTTTCATATTACAGGAAATTCAGTTCAAAAAAGGCTACACAACGCGCAAGCATGAGGACTGGCTCCAAGAAAAGAATTAGGTATTTTGATCTGTATTATCTCATTATATATTCACAGGTATTACCCAACACATGGTACTGTACACTGGCCTATCAGAATTTTTTCTTCTCTAAGTGCAAGGATTTACACCACTCTAACAAGTCTAATAAATACTTTTGTACTGGTTCTGACTCTTAATTCCTCAAAACACATTTTGTACTCCCCAGTTTCTCTGGACAGTACATAGTATGACTTACAACTTCAGGATCATCCTCTTCCACAGTGGGTGGTTTTCCATCCTTCTTCAACTGTTTCTTTTTTTCTTTTACCTAAAGATTAAGAACAAAAATAAGAGCCTAAAGAGTTTTATTTGGCTTACGTAATTGTATCCAAGCAGTTCTGCATTCCTACTCCGCTATGCGGGAAGAACTTTTGATGACAGCAAGTTCTTGGCTTGGAATGATGTTTTATTTTAGACCAAAACCTCCTGGTCCTAGGTCCAGATAAACACATACAAGATCACTATTACATGAACTGTAGTAATTAAAAATACTATGTTAGACACTATTCATTCAACACAATACTTTTGTTGGGCCTTTTGTGTTTGTTAAGACATATTCATGTCCAACATACACCATCCAAACCAGCAGGAAGTTTATTTTGGTTTGTAATATTCAAAAGACTAACAATAACAAGCAGAACATAAAGTTTTCCTTCATTTAGAGTATCTGAGTTCTCCCAAATCATCCGCTTTCTCAAGCTTGTTGTGTTTTAGTCCACCCACATCACTCAACTAACTTCTTGGCCAATGCAATCCAATCTCCTTTACTTATCTTATAGGTCATTTTCCCCCAAACTTCACAGTCTCCTGCTGTCACCACCTATTTTCTTCCACCTACACACATCTGAACCACATCATTCATTCACAGACTTGAAAAAAATATTTAGGTCAGATCATGTGGTCTGACCTAATTATTTCAAGTACTGAATTTCACTGAATTATCTTTCACTGAGCTCAACAGCAATCTTGGACAAAGCACATTTGTTCACCTGCACAGCTTGATTAGGAGGTTTGCTCAGCTCACCTTTAACAACATAAACATGCAGTGGGTGTATCAAAAAGCAAATTACAAACAACTGTTTACCACTCACCCACAGGTCTGGAGGTTCTTATGGAATACTTACAGTGTGTTCCACATATTCTTTTCCTGCCTGTATCACATCCAAGGCCCTCTTCTTTTGCTCCTGATCTAGCAGCAACTTGTACGCTTTATCTACAGCTAACAAAAAGCATCAACATTAATAGCACCAGTAGTCACATTCACAAAGCATCACAAGATTGCTACTTGTTCACCATACAAATTTTGCTTTCTAGAATTTGGGGAGAGTTCGTTTGTTTGGTTTTTCGTTTTTTGTTGGTTTTAACACATGTAGGTAAGTAATATGATGATTAGTCAAATGAGATTTTGGGTACAGTGATGGCAGAGAATGTCAGACACCTTTTGGAGTTAGCAGGGTGAAAATATCAGTCCTACCAAGTGATTCAGTTATAGGGCATGAGTTTAAGGAGCATAATGCCTCACCGTACTACAAAGCATACGACAGAAGCAACATGATAGTTTTAGGTATATGGTCTTTGAATAAAATCTAATGCATACATCAAGTAGTTTGTCTTGAACAATCTCGAAACACCATGGAAGTGTTTGTCGCCTGTTGCTGCAGGTTATCAGGATGTTGAACAGATTGTGGAAGAGCAAAGACCAGCACAAGGAGCAGAATAAGTTGGAAATGCTAACAAAAACCAGCTCATAAACAGTGCCTGACAACTCTACTGATTAGAGAAGAATCCGCCCATCGTGTCTGGTGGTTGGGCTTTGCAAAAATATGTTGATTGGGCAAGATGATAACACTGATGGACTTAGTGGAAAAGGATTGAGTGATCTGAAAGACTATGTAAGTTGAGTGTTGCTTGTAATAAACAATTCTGGTTGTACCCCCAATCTGAGTCTGTCTCGTCATCCTCTACACGTTGCAAACTGACAATGCAATTACTGCCACCTAGCGAAATCCTCTGCTGAAATGCCACCCCACACATCTACTTCTCCCTCATTTAAAGCATCTCTACAGCAATTCTTGTTTATCAGTGGGGCCTCCAGCCCTAATAAGCATTTAAACAAGCAACAGAAAAATAGCAGCCCAACTACTATCACACACCAGCCCAGAGAAAGGGTGAGAACATTACCTTCAAACGCCTTCTGGGCTCTATCTGCATCATCTTGATTTTTGTCTGGATGCACCAATATTGACAACTGCAAGAGAAAGGATCTTGCTAGCAGGACCATTGTAAAACATGAAAAATACTTCAGAGATTTTTTCGAGGGGAGGAAAATAGTCTCAGAAAGAAGGAATCACACGGGATCACATTCCTCTATATAACGAGAAATCAGCTGATAATATGTAGAAGTACGCATCGGTAAAAGCTTTTAAATCAAACACAACCCCTGTAAGAAACAGACTGTCTGAAAAAAAAGCTGCAGCCTGGGATGTGCAGAACAACATAAACACCCTTCAGCTGCAGTGTGCCTGGGGCTGATACCAACCCAAGTTTTGTATCCTTGGTCTTAAAAAGAAAGAAACAAACAAACAAACAGACAAAGATCATCCTCTACCAAAGTTTACCTTTTAGTCAACTACAGCTCCCATGAAGTTCTCCAGTATCCCTAAGGCTGTTCGAATGTCAAACTATTTAAAAGAGTCCTTAGGCTCCTTTACTGAAAGGTAAGAAAACTCTTTCCTGTACTCTCTATCCAGCAGAGACAGGATATTGATCACTAATGGGGAACCTTAAATGGGCTGAAAGCACGGGTTCTCCAACTTTCGCTTCCAGAGAAAGTTCTTTCAAACTTTCCCCACATGGCATTTTTTTCCAGGCCTCTTATTTTTGCTGTTGCTGTATGGACTGTCTAGTTTACCTGCATCTTTCCTAGTAAAACATTCAAAACTGGTCACGGTGCAGCAACTAAAATTGCATCAGTGCCGAAGAATGCAAGGTAATTACTTCCTGAACGCTGCTGATGGCACTTTCTAGTTCACAGGAAAAAGGTTTGCCCCTAGTCCTAAACAGCAGCATGCTGCCAATTCACTCTGGGAATTGCTAGAGCAAACGTCTTTTTCCTTCTGTTGGCTGTTCCACGTTCTGTATTTAGGTGTTTGATTTTTTCAACACACAATTCCATGTGCTTTTTTCATTTCATCACACTGACTTCAAAACCCTTCCCTGTAGTATTCCACCAGCCTAAAGCTACGGCAGACCCAGTTTTGCAAACCTAAGTCAGCAACAGACTAAAAGGTTACCCTTCCACTTCCTACATACAGAAGCAGCCCATATCCCATCACCAACTTGGCTGGCGTGTTCCTCTCAGCCAGCACAGCTTTCTCTTTAGACAGTTCTTGACATTTACACCACTAATTCTGGTGAGAGGCTACAGCCCTCCAAATATTGTGTTTCTTTGCTGCACACACTGATTAAAACTCAACCTTCTCCTGCAAATTTGTCAGCAGAGTAAGCCTGGGGTTTCCTGTGTTGCATGGGGCAATGCAAATAGGTCAGTGAGCAGGGCTGCTGCTGACCCCAGTAACGCAGTCATCAAAAACAACTGCTGAAATGCTTAAAGAAACATCACAGAAAATACATATACTTGAGAAAAATACCTTTTCTTAGTTCCTAATTTCTAACAAATTTTGACCTTCTCTTTGAAGTAATGCTCAATAAGCTGATTATGCACAGGCACAAGTTTGCAATAGCCTCGTCAACACACTTTACAGGCAAAGCAGCATTCCATACATGGACCAGGGACACTTCTGCAGCTCTCTTCTTGTTGATACAAAGATTGGTCTACGCATTTCTTCCCAAAATGGCTACTCCTCTACCCAGATACAGCTTTACCACCATTTTTCTTGTTCCCAAGCATAGCTGCACGATCTCTACAGAGCTTCTAGTTTCCTTCCAGGGGCTTTAAGTGCAGAAGCCAAATACCTGCCGGAATCTTTTCTTTATCTCTTCATCTGTGGCTTCAGGATCCATCTGCAGTACCTACAAGAAACCATGAGAGCAGAGCAAGTTTGATTGACACCCCCACATACAGACACAACACCAGAAAGCTCCCCTCATTGGGGACCTGCTTCGGGACATGAATTTTCATCTAGTAAAACAGAAACATTTTCAGAGACACTGCATTTGCAACATTCTACTTTTAGCAACACTAGATTCCTCTGACTATGCCAGTGTCCTTTCCACACTCAAGGTTCATGTAGACAGCCGTCATCCCTAAACAGCCACAATTGGTCTAAACCTTAGTTTGGTAGAAACAGAAGCATATGATGGCTTTGGGACACTATCAGATCATTCATAACTAAGAACTTTGGTCAAGAAACTTTGTAAGAATTTATTCATTTTATCCTTTTGAAAGAAGACAGAAGAGTTTTACTGTTTGGTTTCCATGAACAAGCCCATTTGTCTACTGATCTTTAGGGATGTGGCAGAATTTAGGAGCTCTTCTGTGAATTAATTCTGAACAGAAGTCCTAAGCAACAAGTGAGCCCACTCAATGCAGATGCACACTGGTCTGACACTAAAAATTGTAAATAAAACTCTAACAGGAAACTCTAACTTCTAAATGCCTTGCTTAATTTACTCTCCAACTCAAGTACTGAGATCTACACAGAAATGAGGTGTCAAGGTGAATCTACCGACTAATCTGGTTGACCAGCCCTAAACTGGGACTACAAAAAGCACCCAAGGCTTTAAAAAGGCAGATGAAGATGATATCATGAAGGAACATACAAGGGGAAAGCCAGCTCCAGATGAACACCAGATTGTTTTATTTACTGTCATCCTCGGGCTTTCACACTTGTTTAGACTGCAACTGAAATCAAACTACGTAACATACAAGGGAACTACCTGTTTTCCAGTGACTCCTTAAAGATACTGTGAACAGTGAGTCCCTCTCTCATGCTACACACTACGCAAGTTCAGTGGGATACACATCCAAAATAAGATACAAGTAGAAATGCTGAGTCAAGAGTGCTCAGAACAGAACCTGACAAGCATCCACCTGTAGCTGTTACACTCTCGTTCAGAATTGGCATTAATCTGCCAAATGTTCCACTGCTGTTGCATGAGGGAAATGTGTCAAACGAATAGTTTGCACCTGCTATAAAACAGTGAAAAAGGCAGCAAGCACACATACACCATCTTTCTATTCTCTAGGTACAGTAACCTGTATCTAGAGAATTTTTCTTTCTTTGTGTTTGGTCTTTTCACTAAAACAAATACCCAATAAACTGACAGGTTGGTATAACAATTCAGAAAGGAGCATAAGATGTTCAAACTAACCTCAAAAGGGTTCAAGTTGAAATAGGAAGATCCAGGTCGGGTCAGCCTGTCAATTTGGTTTTTTGATGTTAAAACAGAGTCTCGTTTTTCAATTTGCTTTACCTGAAGAACAAGAGAGACCTACATTAACAACGTGCTTACCTGTTTTCTCATGTGATTACTACACCAGTCATCATTGTTCTGTGGTACAATTCACGATGCCTCTTGCTCATCCCAGGCCTGTAGGTATTTTACTCAAGCACTACCACAGCACATTCTTTAGCCTTTTCCACAGGATGACACTATTTTTAATGTTATGTTTTAACTATAAAAAACCCTAGGAAGCACTTCCAGACATCTCTGCTATAGCTTGCTCAACAGCTGTGGCTTTTCCCCTCACGTTGCTCCTGTACCAGCACCAACCCATCATGGCTCCTTAGAAACCTTCTGCACCATTGCCTATAACCCACAGTTGGCGGGACAGCCATTAAACAAACGAAGTCACACTGGTGCAAATACACAAGTCCATTTCATTCTGACCACACGTTATTTAGTTCAGTTTAGTTTACTTTTTATTCTTTACAGTATCAAACCAAACCAAACCACGCATTGCCATTCCACGTCCACCCTTACTTAAAAAAATAAGCAGTCACCAAACCAGCACCACCCTTCTGTGGGCAGGCCCAGGTAAGCACCCCCGAGCCCCGCACAAGATGAAGGGGACAGCACGGGCTGAGGGAAGGGGTCCCGCCCGCCCCTCTCCCGAGTGCGCACAAAAAGGCCAAGCAGCGGAGCAGAGCGATGGCCGGGGAAGGCGGAGCGCACGGCTCCCGCCAGCGGGGGCTGAACGTCCAGCTCTCATCCCCCAGGAACAAGAGGAGCTTTTCGGAGGGCGGGAGACACGGCGGCGCCGGCGGCAGCGAAAGCTCCGGGGAAGGGGAACGCCTGCTCCGCCGGCCCGAGCAGGAACGGCCGGCAACTACCGCTCGCCCGTCCCGGCCATTCGCTCGCCCCCTGCCCAGCACCGCCAGCGGCTTGGCTCGCCCGCCCGCCCCGTTCTCTCTCTTTCCCTCCATCTCTCCCTCCCTGTCTCCCGGGGCAGCCCCGGGCCCGCCACGGCCAGGCTCGTGGCCCGGCGGGCTCCCCTCCGGGCGGTCGGGCCGGGGCCGGGGCCAGGCTCCGCGCGGCCCGCCAGGCCCCGGCACTGGGCAGGGCGGCCGCCGGCCGGGCAGCGGCAGGCCGGCAGGGCCCGGGGGGCGGGGCGGGGCAGGGCAGGGCAGGGCGGCCCGCGGCCGCGGCGGAGCCGGTACCTCGTTGTAGAAGGTGAGGAACGCCTCCTCGGCGGCGCCCCCCGCCCCGGGCTCCCCCGCCGCCGCCATCGCCAGCACCACGTGACGCCGTGCGCGCGCGCACGTGAGCAGGGCGCTGAGGCCGGCGGGGCGGGCGGCGCCTTCGGCACGTGACCGCCGCGCGCGTCATAGCAACCGGTCCCGCCCTCCCGTCCCCCTTCGCTGTCGCCGTCCTCCCCTTCCCCAGCGGCCGGGCCCCGGTCCTGATCCTGATCCTGAGGGAGCAGGGAGGGACGGAGGGGAAGGAACGGGCAGGGCAGGGCTGGGCTGTGCTGTGCTGGGCAGAGACCGCCCCGGCCGGGGAGCTCCCGCCGAGGGGGAAGCGCAGCTCCGGCGGGGGGGGGGTGGGGCGGGGGCTGCGCATGCGCGGGTCCTGAAGCGGGGCGGGGGCGGGTCCCGTCCGCTCCAAGGGCAGGCGGGCGATGGCGGCGGCGGTGGTGCGGGGTGGCCTGCGCGGGGCCCTGCTGGCGCAGCAGCAGCGCTGGAGTTCGGGGTCGGGCGCCGACCAGGTGGGTGCGGGGGCAGCTGGGGATGCGGGGAGGTGTCGGGGTGTCCGTCCTTTCCCTGCTCACTGCCGTCTCTCCCTCCAGCTGGGTGAGCTGGGCAAAGGCGCCGGGAAGGGCGGCGGCGGCGGCGGCGCCATCCGTGAGGCTGGGGGTGCTTTCGGGAAGAAGCAGGCGGCCGAGGAGGAGCGTTACTTCAGGTGAGCGCACTGCGGCGGCCTCCGCCCGGGGGGCCCTTCTGGTTCGGCGGCCCGGCGCTGGGCCTCTGCCGGGCGCCCGACCCGGCCCTAGGCCAGGCCCCGGGTCCCCGGCCCCGCCGCGGGAGGGCTGCGGCGACCCTCCGGTGCAGCACCTTGCACCGCCCTTTCTTGCAGGGAGAAAGAGAGGGAGCAGCTCTCCGCCTTACGGAAACACCATGAGGAGGAGATCGATCACCACAAGAAAGAGATAGAGCGTCTGCAGAAAGAAATTGAGCGCCATAAGCACAAGATCAAGAAACTTAAAGATGATGACTAAGCTGGTGCTGTTGCTGAATGCGCACTGCCGGTATTGATTGTGGTGTAAAACAGCGTTGAAGACTGTATGCTTTGGCCAACATAATCCAAAAATCATCCAATTATGCTGTTGTCTGCAACAGTGTCAAATAAACTACTCACTGTCTCTTTTTCTGCTCAGTAACTGTTTAATGAAAAAAAAAAAAAATTCGCTGTCTGGTTTTAAGCGTCATCATCCTTCCAAAATAAGGATATACTGTTGAGTAGGCAGTCTTGTACAGAGCTTCACTATTTTCTTTAGATTTATTTGAAAGAAATCACCATTTGTACTTAGTGTGCTAACTTAAAGCTAAAGCTGCAAGAAAGGTTGGGTAAAAAATAGTGCCTATGTAGGCACCTATTCATATAGAAATAACTGTTTCAAGAAAACTGTTACTGTGGTGTAGGGGAAAGATGGCTCTCCTCTGAACTAGCAGAGTATTTATAAAAACTAGGGTTCTTTTGTTGCACTAAGTGTTTAGTGCCATAAACTGAGAGAGAAAAATACTATTCTAAGTCACAGTGATTTCACTTGTGGCAGTGCGAGTTCTGAAACAAGGAGGCTGAGATCCTGACTTCTATGTGAATGTTCTTTTCTGCAAAGACTTTAATGAGGGCTGTGTCCAGTTTTGGGCTCCTCACTGCCAGAAAAACATTGAGGGGCTGGAGCAGGTCCAGAAAGGGGCAACAGAGCTGGTGAGGGGTCTGGAGCACAAGTCTTGTGAGGAGCGGCTGAGGGAGCTGGGGGTGTTCAGCCTGGAGAAACAGGGAGTGAGGGGAGACCTTCTCACTCCCTACAACTCCCTGAAAGGAGGGTGTAGCCGGGGGGGGGGGTCGGTCTCTTCTAAGTGAACAGGCGATGGGACAACAGGGAATGGCCTGAAGTTGCACCAGGGGAGGTTTAGGATGGATAGGATGGAAAAATTTCCTCACCAAAAGGGTTGTCAAGCCTTGGAATGGGCTTCCCAGGGGAAGTGGTGGAGTCACCATCCCTGGAGGGGATTTTAAACGCATCCCTGGAGGTGTTTAAAAGCCAGGCAGATGTGGTGCTGAGGGACGTGGGTTAGTGGTAACTTGGCAGGACTGGGTTAATGGTTGGACTCTGTTAAGGGTTTCTTCCAACCAAATTGTCCACTGGTGGTTTTTCTCTCTCTAGTTATTGATGTTCCTTATTTTAAGTCTTTCCAAAGAAGGATGAATTAAGATTATTTTTATGCAGGTTCAGTCACTTTTGTGATTTTAATAAATTCATCAAAAAGCATATGGGAAATGACCTACTGAAGTAATGTGGCCTCACTAAGCCCTGACAAGAAGGGGATTTTATTTAATAATAATGGGCAGGTGAGAAGCCAGCCTTTCCTTCCACAGCCACACAGCCGTGTCCCCAAATCTGCCTGGACAGATGTAGTTTCTACCACTGGTACCATTATGGTACCTTATGACACACTGTCAAATGTTGCAAAGAAGCTGGTCTGGGGGGAGAAGTGGCTGGAACTGCCCTGTCTGAAGCAGGAGGAGGCAAACTGGAGCTTTTGAAGTAGAAACTGTTTTGAGGGTGTGACTGGAGGTGTCCTGGTTTCTCCTGTGTTAACTGGTACATCCCCAGTCAGCTGTTCTCCCCTCAGGCCACTCTCTCTCACCTGAGGAATGTCGCAGGTGGTGGTACACCTTGTCTGCAGAGTAAACGGCAGTACTGTTGCTCTGATGAACAGCCCATGCCCTTAAAAACTCTTGTTCACCGAAAGCGTCTCCCTCCCGAGCAGCCGTGGTAGGGAGCAGCAGTGCTGTGAGCATGGCGGTGCCTGGCTTTGCTTGGTCTGCAGGAGATGGTGTTGTGGTGAGTTGTGTGGAGGTTTTTGTGTAGAGTTCTCTAGGGGGTTTGTTCCTTCCAGTTGGGGCCAATTAACCTGAGACACCCCTCCTCACCTCCCTGGGAATATGAAACCCAATGGGAAGAACTGCCTCATGAAAAGCAATATAGTATTGACCTGTTTAGTTTTTTACACATTTAAAATTCCACATTTTTACTCATTTAAAAACCTTCTTGCTATTGTATCTGTCAGCTGGTTGGCTTCCCCCAAGAACTGTGGAGCTACTTGTGAGATGTCCCCATCTCATGACATCGAATTTCTTGGCATTGCAACTACCGTTGACTATGCAATAGCTGAAATAAATATTAGAACCATTTTGTATTCTGAAGGGAACAGATGACGGTTTAAACTCATGCTTTTGTGATTTACTTCATTTTTATGCACCACTGAAATCTTAACTATGCTATGTAAGCTCAGCTGCAGAGCCTCTGCCGAGAGCCTGGAAGGGAGTGGGGATTTGCTGTGAGACTGGGAGCGGGTTGGATTTGAACCACCATCACCAACATGCCGCCAGGATAGTGTTACAAATGCTGAAGGCCCCAGTGTTCAAGTGTACGGAACAGTTTTGCCTGCAGCAGAGAGCTTTCTTGTGCAACACCACTCTCTGAAATAACATCTCATGTTTCAACTTCACACAAGTTTTGGGGGGGTTCTCCTCTGGCAGATGTGCCAGGTCCCTTACCATGTGTTCATAGACCCATCACATTTTCAGTAGAGAAACATCCAGTTAATTCACTATAATGCAATCACCCTAAACTTCTATCAGGTTATGACAGTGGCATCGATGACCTGGACGAGGGGACAGAGTGTATCCTCAGCAAATTCGCTGATGATACCAAACTGGGAGGGGTGACTGACACTCCAGAGGGCTGTGCTGCCATCCAGCGAGACCTGAACAGGCTGGAGAGCTGGTCGAGGAAGAACCACATGAGGTTCAACAGGGGCAAATGTAGGATCCTGCACCTGAGGAGGAAGAACCCCAGGCACCAATACAGGTTAGGGATGGATCTTCTGGAAAGCACTACTGAGGGAGAAGGATCTGGGGGTCCTGGTGGATAGCAAACTTTCCATGAGCCAGCAATGTGCCCTTGTTGCCAAGAGGGCCAATGGGATCCTGGGCTG
>JAOQGH010000009.1:7782052-7795518 GCA_025769975.1 Gallinago jamesoni
CCAAAGTCTGCCCTTCGGAAGTCCAAGGTGGCAGTTCTGCTGGCCCCCTTCCTTGCTTCAGCAAGAATAGAAAATTTAATCATTTCGTTTATCTATCATTTTATCTATCTGTTAAATCATGACATCATAAATATAACAGAACCTGGTCTGTAAGCCAAAAGGCTGAGGTCTACAGCCAGCCTGGAGCTCTGGCACCTTTACACTACACAGCAATACAACAGAAGATACCTCTTCTGATGTCCTGCTGCCGTTAACAGTCAAGTGCCTACAGAGTAACAGCAGGGCAGAGCTTCCTTATAGAAAGGATGGTAAACCCCCAAAGCAGGGCAAGGACATTCAAAAGTAAAAATGGAAGGAAAGGACTACCTTCAAGTGGGGACAAAGATGATTCACTCAAAACTAACAACCTGTGCCCAGGTGGCATAGGCAGACAACAGCAAATGTGCTGAAGGATTCAGATGTGCCTTCATGCCAGAATTCAGTTGGGTCCATTACAGACGGTGCACATGCAGTCTGCAGCACACAACAGAGGATTTTCAAACTATTTTTCTCAGTGTAACAAGGGTTCTGTTGTTGTGTGACCCAAAGCTTATAGGCCTCACCACAGCAAAAAATATCAATTAAGCTGCTCAACAGAGCCAGTGTAATAAGGGAAATAATTTCAGTATAATATTGCACTAATAAATTAATAGTGCTAGATCCCCTCAAAGAACGTGGGGTGGAAGAGTGGCAGCTTTGAGTTAATCTGTGTTTAATTACAAATTCTATTTTATGAACACCAATTTATGAATTGCTTAAATTATTAATTTCTTAGCATTAAAATACCATGCTCAGTCCATGGCAAAAACATCAGGCTTAACACAAAATCAATATTGAGTTTGGGTAGGAAATGAGAACTATCCCCAAAACCCACAGCCTGCTAATGCTGACAGCTACCTGCATATAATTAATTACCCATAAGGGGCTTGGGAAATACCAGTGCAGAACAGATAAGAAAGTGATAGCAATGCCATCAAGGCTTTTATTTTGGTAATTAGTACACATTAGGTACTGCTGTAAGATCTACCAGTGACTGAAATTATTACACTGCCAGAAGTGAACATACCTCATTATTCATTTTGCTATAGTCTCATCATGTTCAGTTGTCAGCTGACAGGAGATATCTCAGTATATTCCATGTTTCAATCCTGGATACTATATTGTAAAGTATTAAAGATCTTTGCATGACATTTGCTAAGCATCACTAAAGGGATGGATGCTCAGATTTCTCAATTCCTCTCAATTTTTGTGTGGCAAGAACTCCTTAAACATATAATTCTTAACTTCTGGTAAAATAAACTGCTGCAGTGAACTCAAACAGATAAAGCAATGAACAATTATATCTCCTTCCACGTTTATGCCATAGTAGAGCCTACATTCAGCAAAGGAGAGCTGTCACTACTGCCAGCTGTAGAGTCACGGAAGCAGTGTGAATTTCATGAGAGAAGCAGCATCTGCCACCAGACAAGTTCAGGGAGGCAGACTGAACACCTCCCAGAGCTGTACGCATTTCCATCCCACTTCTGGAACAGAAAGCTTTTTATTTACATAAAATTTTAACCCATGCTCCACACTAACAATGATGGAAATATACATACTGAATACACCACACAGATGCGTGCAAGTCTGGAGAAGATTAATTTTGTGGTTGAACTCCTGGAAGGACCCTCTCTGAGAGTATGAGAGTTGCTGCAGTTTTTCTTTCTTTCCCAGACTGAAGAGGACAGTTCATGCGACCACAGATAACACACACACAGACTCTGGGCTCGCTGTGACCCACGTCCCAGGCCCCAGAGGGATGACACACACCTTTGCAGCCGTGTCACACAGCGGCAGGAGACAGCGCAACACCACCGAGGCAAACGACCCGATTTCTCTGACTTAGGCTCTTGCTGTCTCTTCCCTTCCTCACCTCAGGCCAGCCCCGACCAGCCCCGGCCCCGGCCGCCTGACAACAGGACACGGCTCCAGGAGAGTCCGCCAAACCCTATCGGCTCGGCTGGGGAGGCACCGCGGATGGAGAGCTCCGCCCAAAGGCCCGGCCGGGGCCGGGAGCGTTTGCGCGGGAGGCAGCACCCGTGCTGGTCGGAGCGGGCCGGGCCCCCACAGCGGCTACTCCGACCGCCCCCGTGCCAGGGTGAGCCCTGCCGAGCACCGCCCCCGCCCCGCCGGTGCCAGGCCCGCTCCCCTCAGGCAGCAGCTGCGCGCGGGAGGGGCGGGGCGGCCCCTCGCGCTCCCTTTGTTCGGAGGCCACGGGCGGCGCTGCCCCTTTAAATCGGCCCAGCGCCGATTGAAGATACTGCGCCATTGGTTACAGCACCCTCCCTCTCATTGGTCTCCGCCAGAATCGGCCTGTCCCGCCTCCCTCCTCTCATAGGCGCTGCTGGCCGCTCGTCTGGAGCGTGAGGCCCTGAGTGGGTGAAGCAGTGGTCCCTGGAAACAGTTCCGGGAAACCCCGCGTGTTGCCGGGGTCGCGCCGCCGTCCATGAGGAGAAGGAGGAGCGCGCGCCATTTGCCGTCGCTGCTTGGGCCCGAGCTGCGCCGCGCAGGCCCTGCTCCGGTGAGTCCGCGAGGGGCGCGGGGGTCGCCGGGGACCACCTTGCACGGAGGGGGGAAGCTCTGCGGCCGGGGGGCCAGGGCTCCCGCGCAGGCCCTGTGGTGGGGCGGGTGGCCGCGGGCTCCGGGTAGGCCCGGTGGCTGGCGGAGGCGGGCTCGGGGCGCTCGCGGCGCGCAGCAGAGCGGCTCGGGGGTGTCGCTGGCCGCCGGGCGCGGTGGGGCAGGCGGGCTGGTCGCGGAGGGAGCTGGCGCCGGGGAGGGGCCCAGGGGCGGGCCTTGCGGCCTGGAGGGGGGGGTGGCCCGGCCAGGCCTGGCCCGGCCCGGCGCGGGTTCTGCGCGGGGCGGGCGGGAGGAGGGGGCGGGTTGAGGCGGCCCTGCTCCGCCTGGCTGTGTGGTGTGCATGTGGCGGGGGGCCGGGACGCGCTCTGCGCTGCTGGGGGAGTCGGTCCCTCCTCGATCGCTACCCGGCATCCCAGGGCAGTGGACGCGCTCAGCTCCGCGCTGGTGTGTGTCCGTGGGGAACGGGGGGAGCCTTCGGCAGAGAATGCATGGCTGTCGCGGCGCTGGGGCGGATGTCGCGGAGCGGGTGTTGCGATAAAGCCGGCTGCGGTGGGGGGGAACTGCGCTGCACCTCCTCGGGTGCGCGCTTGATGCTTTGGTTGAGAGAGTAACACTTGTCAAGCGCCCGAAGGATAAATTCTCCGGAACTTTGTTGCTAAAACACTGTTTTTCCTTAAACGGTATTTCCCTATAAGCTTTTAATAAATCTTCAAAAGTTTATCATTATTACTGTTATTTTTAGAATGAGCCTCTGGTCACTGGGTCTTAGTGACCTTCTTACCTGTCAGTTTTTGAATATGACTAATTATGTACTTAAACTGTGCTAGATTGCTCTTTTTGAAAAAGTTGCTTGGATTCCACTTTCCCTGTTTAGTGCAATAAAGCATTCTCACCAGAGTGATGCGTTTGTGCTGCAAAGGATGTTAATGCTCCTGAAGCTTTTTTTTTTTGCATTGAGATTATACTTGGTATAACATTGACTCCTTTATGTCCCTTCTAAAAGTAAAGGTAATCCAGCCAGAATTCTGCATCTTGTAGTGTAATTTTTTATTTATTCAAATAGTTTGCAAAGTTGCAGAGTTTGCTTGATAATTTTGTATCCTAGAAACTGTATTTCCCCTGAGTTCTTAATCTTCTTACCTCTCAGATTTTCTGTCTAGATGTGAACACTTGGAATAATTTGAGCATCAATTTATTACTCAGTTTACTAGTTTTGTCAAAAAGTAATACTCGCTGCTTTCTCAGGCAAGGATAAGCATTTGTCAGAAAAAAAGCTCATTTTTGTTGAAGTGTTGCTTTGAACTGGAGTGCCATGAAAGTTGGTCTGTGCAACCCAGACAAGCAGCTGAACTGTGAATGGCCAACTTCATTTCAGAACAGGAGTGTACAGGCATTAGAGTTCAGGTTAGCAAAATGTAGGAGCTGCTGATGCAGACTGTGCTGTGTTTTAATGGCACTGATGTGTGCCTTGCCAGCCTGCTGTGGTCAAGTCATCTCCCAATGATACTTGTGTAGGTACTGAAGCATAGTTTCTGTACTGGTTTTGCTGGTCTCTTCCTTAGCATCTTGATGGAGGCTCTCAGATTATTTTTTTTTCATTCCATGGGGTTATGGTGTGGGAAAGGCTGAGAACTCTCTGCTGGAGGGGTGAGGGTGCTAACTAGGTTGTAAAGATAGTCTGCTACTGGAATGCTGGTGTGGAAACCTGGCTAATGAATCGAGGTCTTCAGGGTGTGATAACTTTGAAACAAGTCTTCTTGTAGTTCATGCTAATAAACAGTATGTAATATTTAAGCTGTTAAAAATGTATTTTTTGTCATTGAATAAGCTATGGTACATATGCTATAATGCCTTCATGTAAAAAGTAAAGGAATGTGCCAGTAATGTTTGTGAACAAGTGAGGCTTTAATAAACCCCGAGTTCAGTCTTTTAATGTGAGTTCTTATCTTCCCCTCGTTTGTGTGTTTCTTACCTTCCTGTTTTGACAAGAACCTTCTTGACGTGTAAGGCATAACTTTATATGGATTCCACTTGTTTTCTTGTGGTTCATAAAAAAAAAAAAATAAAAAAAACACCCAACAAAAACCCCAAGCCCCAACAACCAGCCAAATGAAAAAAAACCAACAACAAACAAACAAAAAAACCCAACAAACAACAACCCACCCCAAATTTCCCCTCAATGTTGTTTTTAATGTGGTATAACTTAAATGTTTTGGCACAGACAATAGATTGGATAGAAGGAATAGTAACATAAACAAGCTGAATGACTGGTGCAGAGTTTTTATGTATGATTTAGTTACATTTCCTGTGCACCTGAACTAAACAAATACAGTTTAGTTCTTCCATGAAATCAGAAGTTACACAGTAGAAGGCTGAAAACGGTACTGGTGGATAATCACTGTGAAGTTGATTATGGTAGTTTGAGATATTTCCCCTTTGCCAGAAATTGCCATTCCTGCTCATTTAAGTTTTACTAAGCATGTTTCAGTTAACTAGACTGTGAATTTATAATTTATTGGATGGAGTTATACTTAGCCTGTGGGTGGCAGCCTCTGCTAGAGGTGTGGTATGAAATGCAGGGAATAATAAAGTTATGGTTTGTTAATCACTGATTGCTGGATTGAGGCTGAGATCAAGTTTCTGTTTTCAAGATGCTGTATGCTATGAGGCTCAGGTGTGTGTTAATTTTTTTCTTTCATTTTCTAGGAAAATTACTATTTGAGCCATTTGACTTAATACTAAACATGAAAAAAAATTGTTTCTGGGTTACTTAGAAGCACCTGTAATTTTAACCTCGTACTGGTTGTGTGAATAGAGTTTGAAAAAAAGGGAGTAGTCACTTGGCAAATTACTCTTTTGAGATGCAGGAATTCTAGGTGAAAGATAGTGGATGGCTAAAAACACACTGTTGTTGCATACCATGAATGATGTAAAACATGAAGTCTGAACAAGGCAATCCTCCCCTTCCCTGCACACTCAGTTCTGCAGGTCTGAGGGTGAAGCTAGGTAACTTCTTGGGCACCAGTGGAAATTCTCCTTGCCTAAGTAAAGTTGCCCCCAACGTGTATTTATTACTGCTGCTCTTTTGGTAAGCACATTTTTGTGTACACTGTTTTAAATTCATCCATTTCTGCATGTTTTAAAAACAAATACATATCCCACGCATACTAACATACATAATCCTTTACTTGCAATCCACACTTAAAATCGTTTATTTTCAACCAGTCTCCCTCTTTTCTAGATATTTGAGTAACAGATGAAAAAACTCTCGTGTGTCTGTGTGTGCTCTTCTGTGTGGCCTGGCTGGTTACAGGCAGTCACAAGGATGTGCATGCAAACATCGATATCGCTCCTCTTTTTCTTCAATATACTTTTTAATATTTTTTTTTTAGAGGAGAACAAAAATGCTAATAAATTCATTGTGTGTTTTCCTTCATGATAAAATTCAGTTAAAAGTATTTTCCTTGGTAGCTACATCTGGCTGATGTTAACTAGAGGGAGAGCTAAGCAGTCTTTTTCAGCTATGACTTTCACCCATGTGTATCCGCTGAACTCAGCGCAGATTCAGTATTGTAAGAGATGTAATTTTGCTTGTTGGTCTAATCTCAGATTTCAGGCCAAATTTGCAAAGCCAGCAGGGAATCTATTGCTATAACTGAGAAAAGAAATAAATTTCTTCTGGATGCTGTCACGACCTGAATATTTTGACAGCTGTGTCACTTCAAATTTTTCCAGGGTAAACTTCTTTAAGAAGGTCTTTTAAATTAAGTTTATGTGACAGGAAATAGCTAAAACTTGAATACTCAAACAGAACTTTGCTGGCTGGTGAACATGCACAGCATTTGATGTAAGTTCTTTATAAGGATACTAGTTCTTAAGCAAAAATAAACCATGCAGCTAGTGAATTAAAATTCTGAGACTTAATTCACATTGTCTAAAAGCCTACTTAAAACAGCATTTGATCAGCTGTGGTGCTGTTCAGTAGTCTGATACGCAGGGGTTAGATATTGTTTCGCACACTGGTGTATATTTGTCTTGTAGGCAATATCTTGTCCTGCCCTTAGGCTGCAAATACTGCCTGTCAGAAGTTGGAGTTCTTGAACTGCAGACGAGGTGTTTCTCCCTGGACACAGAATGCCATCAACCTGTTGTTCAGTTAGAGGCAACACTGAGAACAGTGCTAAACTTTGGAGTGTGTGACGCTTGAAAGCTAACCTGCATTGACAAAAAATAACGTCTGGGACCATCACCATAAACTACTGAAGTTTAGAATGTATTTGTAATTGTTTCAAATAACATTTATGCATTGACTCAGCCTCACAGTTCTTGGTGTGGTTTGTTGTATTTTTTTTTTTGCATACAGGGAAGACAATATATGTGTAAGTAACTGATTTTATAAGGCAGTAAAAAGCTGAAAACAAAAACCCCTCTGTATATCTTTTTTGTGTATATCATCCTATGCATTTTTGAGAAGAGGGATTTAGAGTGGTACTGTCCCAAAAGCATTTTTAGTTTAAGTAAAACCCCTCTGCCCTATTTCAAATTTGAGATCTCGCAGAGGCTATCTAGCAAGCAGACATGTAGCTGATTTGTTTTTCATGAATCTTTTAACGTATAGAAGCTTCATGTTGAGTTCGTATTTTGAGAATTCAGCTAATGATTTTAATGATAGGTAAGCGTTACTGTCTTCAAGTAGCATTTTTTTAATTTACTCTGTAATTAGGCTATAGTTAGAGTTGCTCTTAAGTAAACTGAATTGGATAGAAAGCAAGTTCTTTTTGTTAAGTAGCAGAATGTGTGTGTATATATGTGCTATGTAGCTACCAAAAACTTCCTTTCTGTTCCTCTCTAATTGCATAAAAAATGGCATCTGACAGAAACAGTGTGAAGCTGCATTACATCTCTCTAAAATTGCCCTTCAAGTCAAGGCAGCTTAAGAAAAATCCTTACTTTTCTGTCTGTAGAAAAAAATTTTTTTTCCCTCCTTGCTCAAGCTTGCAAATTTACATAGGATACCTTTCCTAAAGTTCACGTGCTATAGTCTAGAAGGGCTGGGTATACAAGTGCCAGTTAGAGGCATGTTTGGAGACTCATTTTGCAGCTTAGTAAATACCTTGAGGCTTCAGCATTTAAAAAAAATAAAATAAAAATGTTCTTGACTCATCTTCATACCTGTATTCCAGTGCTTCACTGCATTGCTCTGACTGTGCTGCATATGTCTATCTGGTTATCATTTCACTGCTGACCATCGACTTCTTCCCTGTCTTTTTAAAGCCCAAGGCTCATTTCATTTCTGAACTTAACAGCTGATCATCCTAATGTTCTCTGCTGGGTAGTTGAATTGTCTCTTCTCAGCCTTTTTATTTGAGAGTACTAAATTCAGCTGACTGGCTAATTGAGAAATTGAAACTGTTCTTAATTAATTGGGCAAAGCCCACTGGAATTGTCTGAGAAGATAGTTGTGCATTTTTAAGTGCATATACTTGGAATCAGTTTGTTAATTCCGAAAGCAAGTCTTTATTAATATAAGAACTGAAGATGCTTCAGTCATGGCTTCCTCTTAAACCAGTAAGTTATATATTAATAAAAAAAAAAAGTAGCTGTGATTTGTAGAGCTTCTATTTGAGTAAAATTGAAAGCATGGAAACAGTACAGTTGCAGCTTCAAATTATAATGTGCATTAGAGTGCAGTGTGTCTATCCTTACTGAGTTCTGACAGTGTGGTAAAAGTGTTTGGCTAGTCTTGTGCAGCGTGTTGGGTTTGAAGGAAGACATGGCAACAAGCCAAGAAAGTGAAAATTAGCAAATAAGTATTGACATTTTTATACATTAAGCTACCCTGCAGGGTTATGTGTTTGCTAAATTTTAAACGATTGTTTTAAAAGTAGAGGAATGGGAAATGAAAATAGCACTAGCTCTTCTGATTCTTTGTTGAAGGATGTTGTTATATCCCAGTATATTCTAGCTGCTATGGTAACCAGTTAACTTACTGACAATCAGCAGATAAAGTTTAGACATCGTTATGTACATGAAGTACATTTCTAAAAAATTATGTAAATTCTTCCATGTACATTTTCCACAGTATTAAGGGTTGTACTTTCTTTTGAAACTTAGATCAGCTGCATCCAAAAAGTATTAAATAAAACTTTTGATATAGGTCATTTGCAGCATGTATACAAATTAGTTTAGATAAATCATGCATTGTCCTACAAACTAGTTATTTCTGGCTTATTGTAATATAGCTCCTGAATTTTTTCCAGCAGCATAATAAAATGGCTAATCAGGTGAATGGTAATGCGGTACAGTTAAAAGAAGAGGAAGAACCAATGGATACTTCCAGTGTAACTCACACAGAACACTACAAGACACTGATAGAGGCAGGCCTCCCACAGAAGGTGGCAGAGAGACTTGATGAAATATTTCAGACAGGTATAATATGCATTTCTTGTTTCTGACTGGTTATGAAAGTGAGGGCATACCATTTTCAAATTTTTATAGATTAAGGTTTAAAAATTCATTGTTTTTGATCTGTGTAGCTCTGAATGTTTTGCTACTTTGACTTCCCTAAAGGCAATCTGGGTTTGACATTGACTAATTACTTGACACATCCTTAGTGTTGTATGTGATATTTTAGTTGCTTTAAGGCACAGAGCAATAGTTTCTTAGATGTTGTCAAATAAAGATATATGTTTGAACATACTAAACTGTACATTTTTTTTCCCCTCAATCCAAATCATCATTTTGCTTTTACTTTTCTACTGTCAACTCCTCACAGTGGTTCTTAAACACTCAAAGGCTGGATAGGTGACTTAGTGAGGGAAGCAACTAGCTTGTCTTGCCTGGGACTACATTTGAATTGAGTCTGCCTGTGGATTTTTTGCTTTCTCTAGTTCTGAGTGGTTAGTTTAAACCATGTTAGTTATTACACTGAAATGTTCAGTTTGACACTAACTGCTTTTCAACAAAGTTGAGGACTAAGCTATCTAGCAAATTGAGTAGCAAGTGGTCTCTGCACCTTCTAGAGAGGTTTCTTAATATACAAAGGTTTTTCTATTTTGTTTTGGTAACCCCCTGATTTTGTCCTATAGGCGGAGGCTTCCTTTTCCTCTTTAGAGTGTGTTATGTGAACAGATTTACAAGAAGCAGTAGAAAAGCTCTATGTGCTGATCTTGAATGCCTTGGTGGCAAGATTACAGTTTTTGTTGAAGAGAGTCAAAATTCCACTGATCAAGTGAAAGCAGTTTAAAAACAATACCTTACCAATCTTCAGTATGATACTCTTTTGAGTATTATTGCTGTCTTTTGGAAGTCCTTCACAGTGAGCTTTCATCAAGCCTTTACCAGCTCTTATTGGCTTTAGACATACACTTTCTAACTGTGGGTCACAATAACGTGCATTTGATGGTTTGAGAGAAGGTATAAATGCCTGGGCAAAGGAACTTGTGGGGCTCTAGCATGTGTTGCAGTTAGGTTGTGTTGTGAGAAGTTCTCAAGGTATTTAAAAGCTTTTCAGCCCAGAAGTTGACTACCTAGTACAATTCCACTGCATGAGTAACATGAAGATATTTATTCACAGTTCCTTTATACCACTGAAGATGCTTGCATTGTGCAGGGTGAAGCAAAGTGCTTTTGAAACCCAAGCTAAATTTGGGGTTGAACTTTGTAATTTTAAATCTGCTGAGCTCTTGTATGAAAGATACAGGTGCCTTCCAATATGCAGGATCACTTCTGAAATGTAGTCCTTGGGCTTGGCACTACTGTGCATTTTTGAAATCACTAGCAGTTAAATCTGTGTATTTTGGACGTCAAGCTGTTGCAAAGTGTGTGGAGTCCATGGGATCTGTCCTAAATTTTGCTGTGTAGTTTAAAGAGTGCAAATCTTAGTCTGTACTTCTTGTGCTCCACAGTTTATGCAGGTGCATTGCAGAAGGAAATAAATAACTTGTAAAGGTCCTTAAACAGAAGAAGTGCTTCAGAACTGGTCCAGTGTTTCTTGGGGGAGTCTGTACCTGTAAAATTAACATTATCCTTTTCAGGTACAAAGCAGGGACTCAATACCTTTTTGAATTCTAGCTTTTGAACTGCATAGAGCAACAAAATGAGTAAAAAAAAATATTTTAGACATCTAGAAAGTCCACTGATTTTTTTTTTTTTTTACTTTTTGAAGTTGAAGGAAAGATTGAACAAATCGTTCTACTTCCTAATATTTTGTGGGGTAAAGCTTCATAAGTATTTGATTGCCAGTTAGGTAGCTCTTTTTTCATGTACGATAGGATACCTGTAATGTTCACATGTCAGCTTACTCTAGAACAGCTCCATTCAAGAGAAGGAAGTGTGAAACTTAAAATGAAAGTCAAGCAAACTAAATCCAAATTATTAGAAGTGAGCCAGAGTTCACTGTTTCAAACCCTGGTCTGTAATACTGCTTTTATTCAGCAGCTTGGATTCCTGAGTGTTAGAAAACTGTTACACATGGGGTATAATCTTGCACGTCAGTTAGCGCTTAGATATATACATTTTAATTTAACTTTTTTCATTGTTGTACTCATGTTCTTTCATATACTTGTATAGGAGTATGTAATTATATTAAATATATAATTCTGTTGCTATGGAACGTAACTTTCTGACTTTAAAAGCAAACTGCATAATACTTAGTTTTTATGAAACTCAATAGAAATCTGTAACTTCTTTATCTTTAACTTTTAGGGTTGGTAGCTTATGTCGATCTTGATGAAAGAGCAATTGATGCTCTTAGGGAATTTAATGAAGAAGGAGCCCTCTCTGTATTACAGCAGTTTAAAGAAAGTGACCTGTCGCATGTACAGGTAAGGTGAGAGCTCCAGGCGTGTGAGCACATTAGTATTCTGGCACTACTGGCAGGAGAGTTGTAACTTAGAAATTCATTGATGTTGCTGTATTCTGACATTTCAAACCCAAATCACAAGCCTTTTAAAAATTACCTTAAATGTGTAGGTATTTGAATGCAAAGCAAAAGCTCCCAGATAATAAAAATGAGTGTGCTATTGAGAAAATAAGGTAAAAAAATACTACCTGGAATCTGATAATTTTTTTTCAGTATGGCAAGCTTATTCAATTAATTGTTATATTTTTCTAAAGGATTTCTAAAAAATTTTTTTTGACATTTTGTTTGTTGCATTGGCTTGACATAGTGACCTCAAGGTACGGAGTGTGTAAGATTTGGTGGATTCCCAGGGCTTTTCATATGCACAATTGAATTATTTTGTAAATTGTATCTACAGAACAAAAGTGCATTTTTATGTGGAGTTATGAAGACCTACAGGCAAAGAGAGAAACAAGGCAGCAAAGTACAGGAATCGACGAAGGGACCAGATGAAGCAAAGATTAAGGTAACATTTAGAAAATACTGATTATTCTGTACTACCTGGTATATTACCTGTATGCAAACTGAAGTAATTTTGGATGTGTTTAAAAAGTATCAGTACTGCCTGTATTTTCACACTTGGCTTTAAAGAAATGCATGCATGATAGAGATTCAGAAGACAGAATGCTTGTTTGGAATGCTTCCTGATTATACAATTGCCAAAATGCATGAACTTAATGTTATGTAAAGTCTATTAAAATACTGATACGTATTTAAGAACTGTCTTAGCTGTCCTTTTATATTAAATCTTTTATGCACCCATAAAATTATTTTGAGGCTGATTGGACATTTCAACATGAGGTATTAGTATATTCAGAAGGTCTTCTGTTGTGCAAAAGCTGAAGTACAGAGTGGGTGAAAAGAATTGCCTCCTGATCTGGAGTTCTTTGGTTACTACATCTAAAATGGAAAATGAGTTCTTCCCAGGGATCTTGTGTTGCTGATTGGTGGTGGTGTGTTTTTTTTTTAAATCCCAAAGTAGCAGGTTTTTTGTTAGATCTGTCTGTATATACCATGTTACCAAATGTGGCAAGGAGCAGATAAGGAAATGCTTATGTTAGGACACTTTTTAAATTATTTATATTTTAATCTGGTATGCCCCTGCTCATAACATCTTTTTTTCAGGCTTTGCTAGAGAGGACTGGTTATACTTTGGATGTAACTACAGGACAGAGGAAATATGGGGGCCCTCCTCCTGATACTGTATATTCTGGTGTGCAGCCTGGTATCGGAACAGAGGTTAGTATATACAGGTTAATCTGTTATTTTGTGTGTCTGTGCAAACTGATGAAATACTTGAAAATAAATTTTACTGCAAATGAAAGTTTAAATTATTGTAGAGGAAAGCATTCTTCTATGTTTGTGTGTCTCAGTCTTTCTTACTCTTTCTTACTTTATGAAAGATTGCTTTACAGGGAGGGGTAGTCACATGCTGGAACAGGTTTCCTAGAGGTGGTTGATGCCCCAAGCCTGTTAGGGTTTAAGAAACATTTGGACAATGACTTTAATAATACGCTTTAACTTTTGGTAGCAGTCAGGCAGTTGGGCTAGCTAATCATTGTAGTGCCCTTCCAACTGAACTATTCTATTAATGTCTGACAATACTCAACAGATCTGAAGTATTTTGTCCTGTTGGTGGTGGTCATCCTCTTTAGGAAGTCACAGGAAAGCTGTAAAGCTGGTTGTGCTTTAATACTATTATAGGTATGGTTTTATACATTTAAGTTTCCTGAAGCTTGCTAGAATGGGTAACATCTTAAGATAAGAACATAAATGCTTCTCCCATGAATCAGCATTAGAGGCTGTAGCAAAACCCAGCCAACTAGGTATAGAAATCACACCTCTACCAAACTAACTTACTACTGAAGACTGAATATTCACAGAATCACAGAATCACAGAATTGTGGTG
>JAOQGH010000009.1:7795707-7828134 GCA_025769975.1 Gallinago jamesoni
TACATCCCCCACAAGATCCTCTCTGTTTACAAACAGCAGGTCTAGCAGTGCTCCTCCCCTAGTTGGCTCACTCACCAATTTTGCTAGTGTGTTTTTTGTTTTGTGGTTTTCAAAATCTTAGGCAAAACTTCTATGTAAACAGAACTATTGAGGACAGGAGTGTAAATCCCTCTTTTCTAATATTTTGGGTAAAAAATAGGAAAGAATGGGATGTATTACTTTGGATTGTGGCAGTGAATGTTTTGTGTTTAAAACTTAATTAATACTGAAGCTCTCAGAGCTTGTGGTAGCTCACATATGTTGATGCCAGATCCGTCACTGATGTCAGTAGTAGCAAACCTCTGGTTTTTAAGGATACCCAAGTTCTGTTACTGATTCCAAGAAGATACATGCTAAGTAGACTTTTTTCTCCCCAAGATGTATCAGATCTTTCTACTTTAAACATTTGTACATCAAGTAATTTATCTTTTTAAAAAAAGTGGAATTCATTACGTGTTCGCTATAGTTTTAACTCTTTCACTATGTACTTGAACATTGTGCAGTAAAACTATTCATAAATAATCTTACGGATGTTCAACATGTTGAACATTCACAAATTGTCACAGTGAATACTTTGCTGAAAGGATTATGTGGCTGAAGCTGTCCAAGGTATTTTTTTCAAGTGAGTTGACTTTAAGAGCAGCTGGACCTTTTTGGAGTGTGATTCTGTGATAAAGACAAAGTAGTTACAGATGTGTGGAAGCTTGGAGGAGAAAATAATTGCAATATGATTTGATATTAAACTTGACTATTCATTTTATTTAAGGAATTGCTGCTGAAATGTAAAGCATTTTGTTTATAGGGAGGGTAACATGATGTTGATATTTGGAGACATTTATGGGAGTGTTTATTGGGTGAGAATGGAAGTAATTATTTGGGTATTTCCTTTTCTCCTTATGCTGGCTTTGTCGCTTGCACCTGCAGTCATTGATAACTGTGTATCTTCAGGGGACTTGTACAGTGCTCCTTTGTTTTGCTTAAAATTTTTAAGATCTTTTTTCTCTGCTTTTTCTTACCTCCTGTTACATCAGATGTTCTTCTTAAAGATGGTCAGAAGGGTCTTAAATATTATTTATTTATTTCCCTCCTTCCAAAGGACTGTTGTGGTTTGGGCTGGGTTGGCCAATGAGATGACAGATGTTCTTCTCTGCCTCCCACTTCTTTCTGAGGAGAGTGTTAAAAAGTTTTACGAGTTTAGAAGGAACTGAACTACTTCAATGAAATATTATTAGTAAAATAAAAAGGAAATAATGAAATAGATACAATAGATACAAAACCGTATCAAGCTCCCAGGATGATGTCACCAGCAGGCCCTGGGGAAACCCCAGATGGGACTCATCCACAGAGGGGGAACTGGATTCAGGATCTGGAGTCACGAACACACAGATTGAGATCAAAGGCAGACAAACAGACAGGGTCCTCCTTGGATGTCAGCCATTGAAGAAAGAGGCTGACTCTTTGACCCCTCAGCTTTTATAGTGAGCATGCAGCAGATGAGATGGAATACCCCCTTGGTCAGTTTGGGTCACCTCTCCTATCCACTCCTCCCTGCAGGTGGGACCCCTCTATGCTTTTTGGTTTCTGAACCTCCAATGGGGCAAATAAGGAAATTAGCTGACTTTGGTTGTTACAGAAATAAGTATAAGCAAGAGCCTCTCTGCGTACCATTTCTTGACATTAACTATAAACATAGGTCTTGCCACTCTGAAAACAAACAGTTTTCTGCACAACATGCTGTTAATTTCAGAGAGTTAGGAGAAAAACTACTGAACAGAAAGTTGGTTCTGTTCTACCTTTTTTTTCTTTTTCTTTTTTTTTTCTCTCTTTAGAGGAGGTTAAAAAAAGTGACATTCGTATAGGCTGTCCAGACTAATGTTACACCAAAAATTGGAATTTTATTTCCATCCTTCACTTTTTGGTGTAATAGAACACCCTTTAAGACATGATTTGAAGAACAGGAGGCTTCTTTGTTAACTGTAAAATACCAGCCCTTTACTCAGCTATGACAGGGGTAGAAATAAAGCACTTCTCAAAACTAGCACAGTGCAGCTAGCATGAAAAGAGTAATTGACTTAAGTCTGTACTAATTGTTGGATTGGGCTCAGTTTTATTGAGGGATTGCCAGATAAAGTTAAGTCCTACACCTAAAGTTTTGAGAGACTTCTATTTTTGGTGGGTTTAAGTGATGTGAAATAAACCCTTGGAAATTCTGTAAATAGTTTTTATCCATAATGTGCTAAGACGATGTGCAAAGTTATGTCTATATGTTTAGACTGTATAAAGTGGAGGAATTGCTACATGTATTTTTCAGAGCTCAAATTTACTGGATAAGTAGGATAACATAACCTTTGAATGTCATTATCAAAAGTGCAACATGACTTTTAGCTCTGTGAATGGTAAGTTGGTATTGCATCTGCTCCTCTGTAGGTGCATGGTCAGAATTTGTAACAAGGTCGGGGAAGGGTTGTGAGGCTGACTTGCAATCTGAAGAGTGAAACGTTACTGGAGATGCTGAGGGCATTTAACCTGCTTTTGCCCATAATAAATTGAATGGGAAGGATCAGATAGTGTAATAACTCTAACTTGAGAAGCAATGGGATAATAAACTCAGCAGGCGTTGAACTAGACAAAGCTTGTGCTGATTTTAGTATACAAATGAAATGTCTACTGGAAGGACTATGGAGGTTCAAAAGTTTTTCCACTGTGCCCAAGGTGTTTTTTTCCACTTCCATTTTTTTTTTTTTTCAAAGATTATAGATTTGAATGAGATGAAGCAGTTGTGTGGCCTACATGAATAAACACTTAAATCTGGCATGTAGGAGAAATCGACTGCAAAGCACATGAAGAACACTACTGAAAGGAGAGAGGTATTGAAGAAGCAACGCTTCTTGCAATGCTGCAGTACACTTCAGTTGCTGAAATAACTGAAGGACACATCTAGTGGATCAGAGCCCTCAATGCTCAATAAAGTTGTTCAGGAAACTGAAATTGAATTTTTTTTTCCTAGTTAAAGCTTTTCATAATTAATCTTCTAAAACAGTAATAAGGAAGAAGTAAAGTGGGAGTACTTAAGTGCTTTGTATAGGTTCCTTAGGAAGCAAAACTGGAAAAAGAAGTCTGATGGTCAGGGATTCCAACAAATCCCTGGAAGTGGATGCAGTTACATTCTAGTTAGACAAGTTCTCTTATATTGTTTCACTGATAATGCCAGTTTCCAAAGTTCTTCCACAGTACTTTTGTTGTGGAACTAAAAGATGAAGCAAGATACCTGACACTTATGTTCTTTGTTATTTCAGCAGCTTTATTGAGTCTTATCAACATATCCAAAAAAAAATATCGCAGATGTTTGTTCTGACCCTTGCAAGATGTTCAGCTGGTGTTTATGTCTAATATTGAATTTGTAGTTCATTAGCATACTAAGTTTACATGCTCAGAGCAAATTCACTTAGATGTGAATTATTCCCACAGTTATTTAGTCCTTCTATTATAAATGGAATTTACTCCAGAATATAGGTCAGATATGAATATATTCAAATTAAATCCTTAATTCTGTTTCTCATACTGGCTCCTAGAGTGTATTACCTGAACTGAACTGTAGTAGCAGTCTTATGGAGTTGTCGATGGTCTAAAGTTTATAGAGAGTGAGCCAAAGAGACTGGAAAGAAAGGAAGAAACAGAAGCTTTCAGGATGGTAAATCTTTGCTAAATAGCTGGAAAAGCTGACTTTGTATTTGGATTAGGGTTTTTTTTCTTGAGTCTCTTCTGGTGTGTCACGTTCAGTTTCTGCTGGAAACACTGGCATCTGAAACAAAGAATTTAATGTGGAATTGTTGCATTTAACTGACTTAACTCTCCACAAACTGTAACTGTTTTCAAGTGATGGTTTCACTGTCCTGGTAGCAAGTGGATTTCCTGTCTCTTGTGCATTTCCATGATGGTATCACGTTTTTTGTCTTTAAAAACTGTGCATGAGTTTTGAAATGAAATCTTCTAGGTAGTGGCAATGGGCTTTTTGGGAAAATGAGGTGAAAGCCTATTGGCTTTTCATTCAGTATGATAAAATCTGTTCCTTTTTTTCCCCAGTACCAAATAAACTATGATCAATTGGTATTCAGTGAACTGAGAGGAGATAAGCTAAGAGAAGAAATGTAGTGGAAACTGAATTTCAGGAATATCTGTACAATATAAACATCTAAAGGTTCTAGCTTTCCTTTGGAGGAAAATCATTGGTGTTCCACTTTTTTTATAAAAAAAATAAATAAGTCGTCATTGTCTCCTCATGGATTTGTTCATATCAATGCTTACATGGGCATTCTGTGAGTATGTTTAGTTTGGGAATTATCTGCTCAGTCTTCAGTATTAGATATGACTATGGCAAGGTCTTGCCAAGATGGAAATGGTTGTCTCCTTATAGCTTTTTACACTACAAAAAATATTTGAAGTTAAAATAAATAGAATTTGATCTTAGTGGGTGTTTAGAATGTTTTTCTTGTGTTAGCAACTTAGATATTTGACAATTCAGAGGAGAGCTGTAATAATTTGAGGAGGAAGCTTTCTGGGGAGCCCCCAGCAGAAGAAATTAAACTCTTTAACAAAACTTCACCAAAGTTTGTTACTCTATGCAAGGACAAAAATGTGAGGACTCCAGATTTTCTCAGAAATATGAAAACATTGAGATGGTGGAAACTAAAACAACTGCAAACTGGAAATGAGATTTCAGTATATATTAAAAGTGGAAAGTATATATTTTACGGATTTTTGTAGACTTTTTTCCCACCTCTGTAGCTTTCTAATGAAGATTTGGCTACAGAATGATTTGAAAATACTGGAAGAGGAAGGAAGTGCTTGGCCTGCTTTAGTATAGGATACCCAACTATGTAGTCTGTAAGGTCTTTGTTTTTGGTTGCCAAAATTATAACCAGGTAAGAGCCATTTACCTCTTCAGTGGTGGAAATTTACAACCTATTCAATATAAGTAACAAATGTAGGTTTTCCATATGTAAAGCCTAGTACTACCAGCGGGAGGTGTAAAAGACTTCCCAGGACATAAACTAATGTTGGCTGCAGTGATGGCTGCCCTGTCTCTGCTGTCATATGTGGCAATGTACTTCCTTTCCCAGGAACTTTCAAGTGTTAAAAGTACGTTTGGATTTCTGAAAAAGCTTTAAGTGTCCCCTTCCTTTTTAGGTTTTTGTTGGTAAGATTCCTCGAGACTTGTATGAAGATGAATTGGTACCACTCTTTGAGAAAGCTGGTCCAATTTGGGATCTACGCCTCATGATGGATCCTCTTTCTGGTCAAAACAGAGGATATGCTTTCATTACCTTTTGTAGTAAAGATGCAGCACAGGAAGCAGTCAAATTGGTGAGTAACTGATTTTCAGATTGGACAAGATAATGTAGACAGCAAACATGGTGGTAATCTCTTGGACAAGGAAGTCTTTGAAGTGTTTGATTAAAGCATCCATTAAGAGACTCAAAATTTTACTTTCTTCAAAATTATATACACTAAATCAAATCAGAAGACAAATAATGTTCTGATTCTAGGACTGTAGTCTGCCATACCTTGCTGCAGTCTGCTGGAAGTACTTGGGTGATTATAGTGAGAGCTTACTTGATTTCAACTGGAAAGTATATTCTTTAAGCTTTACTGTGTTAAAAGTTTCCTCACCTGTCCTGCTACAAAGAGCTCAATAGAGATGCTTTGTTCTGCTGCAAGGGAGGAGGTCTCTCATTTGGTGTTCTTTATGGTATGCAGTGGTCTTTAGCTCTTTCCAGTGGCAGTCCTGCAGTCAGCTCATGGCATGGCACCCTGGCTCAGCCGAGGGCACACACTAATTCCTGGAGAGTTGACGTGGGAGACAGCAGCCTGACTGGAGCCCTGGCTCCTTCAGCTTTGCCTCTGCCTGAGAGGAGGAGGTAGAGTAGGCACATTGATGCCTGTCCCAAGGTTTTGGATAAGGCTGTGAAATACTGCTTGTATTCTGAACCAAAACAGGGGAAAATGCTTTCTCTCATTTGCCTGAGCAGAATTCAGCTGATCCTGCGTAAAGAGGGGAGGGGAAAACCTAAACATTTAGTTAAGCTGGGTGGAAAAAACCCTAACCAACCCCGAAATCTAGAGAAACTTGAGAAGTGATTCTGTTGCATTGTAAGAGCTTGAGAAAAAGTCATTGCCTCTAAGTGTTACAGTGCTTGTTCCCTCAAATATTTTCCTGTATTTAGAAATAGTTTGCAGTTGTTGGGTTAGGCACTTCCAGAGTTAGGAATTGCATGTCCCTGCCTGGGCTGTTTTTTCTGTCTAGAACCTACTTGGATGTTTCCTGAAGGAGATGCACAAAACATGTTTATGCAATTGTTTGCTTCTGGGTTTCTGTGTTTGAAGGTGGTGGATATGAGTTACTGCCACTTCTGAAGGAAAAATTGTATTGCAACTTTTTGGTTTTTTGACCAAGTTGAAAATGCTCAGAGGTGTTTCTCCAAATTTTTACTAATTGAGGAAGATGAAAGGGAAGATGCTGAAGTGACAGGAGATGTAGCAAGCTGTGTACCACTGATGGAAGACTGGCCTCCATACTCTGGATATTTCACCAAATAAGTGAATTTGTGTGAATAAAGTCTTGAAGTCCTGTATCTGGCTTACCTTCTCCCTACTTCTACCTCCGCCATTACCCAGTAATTGGGTGAGGCTTGTATGTAGGTGAAATAATTTCCATAGAAAGGAAAATGGGGCAGACACATGCTAAATTTTGGAGCTAATTAAACCTTGATAGCAAAGTGAGGTTTTTTCAGAAAATGAACTTGAAATTTCTCTATTTGAGGTTTCTCTACACTAGGTGAAGTCCTCTGCTTCTTTTTGCAGGTACTAGTGGGAACAGCATTGGTTATATGTTAAATGGCTTTGTAAGATAAAATGTAATTTGAAAAGTGGATTCAGATCAAGTTCATGGCACTGGAACACAAAGTTTTATTGTGTTCTGAATCATGGTTGTATGTTAAGCAGCATTCTGAGAGGGTTTTGTCTTCCTTAAAATGATCTTGTTTGAATAGCCTGTGGTACCCTAGTGGTATTCTAGGTCTTCTTGAATATGAAGAAGGTTACTGAAGGTATTGCTCTGTCATCTGCATGGCTTTGTCATAGCTAGTAAAAATGGCTGAAAACTGGCTTTTAAAGAATTGGATGATGTTTTTTCAGAAGCTGACTGATGACCAAACATCCATTCTCTTAGCTTGTGTTTGAAAATCCTATCTAAACCAAAGATAGTGTCTAGAATTATTTTTTTTTTTAAAGATTGAACTCTTGTACCTTTAAAGACCTATTGGGACTGTTAGTGTTGTAATCTAACTGTGGGTACAAGCATGAAACAGTAGGCTAAATTTTTTTTTTGTGAGAAGGTTTAAAACTTAACAGTAAAATTTATAGAGTCCTAGCATTTACAAGGTCAAAGGAAGTCCCTGTGGTGGGGACAAGGTCACATGCTGATTTGGACTTCTGAGTATTTCACAGCAAATACACTCAGTGTTTAAAAGCTGTCAAAGTAAAGTGGAAGAACTCGTAATACTATGTAATAGTAATCATTATAGCATTCTATAATGCTTATTAATTACACCAGCAATTAATGCCATTTAGTCCCAGCACAGGAAACACTCATCAATTGTCTAGAGAGATCTTTCAAGTCTGAGATAAACAGTAGGTGAGTGTATTCACCCTGTGCTCCTTGTATTTGTTGTATGTTGTTCCTTGTACATCAGTTTTTGTAGCTTTCCATTCAGCCGAACTTCCAAAGTTCCTGTGGAAAACCTAAGTTCGGCAATGTTCTTCCAAGTAAATGCTGACCCAAATACTGCAGTTCTATTAATTCTCTTGCAATATGAATTCAATATGCTATGTATAAAAATAGTAGATCATTAAGAAAATAGCTGATTTTGTGATTTGGGAATTTTTTTAATCAACATTATTGGGGATAAAGCAAACAAATGCCTCTTTATTTTCTCAGTGTGACAACTATGAAATCCGTCCTGGGAAGCATCTTGGAGTATGCATCTCTGTGGCAAACAACAGGTTATTTGTTGGGTCAATTCCAAAGAACAAGACTAAGGAAAACATTTTGGAAGAGTTCAGTAAAGTCACAGGTAAGACCTTAACAAGTTTGTCACACTGATCCCAAAACTCAGGTCAGTCTCTCTGTTTTGTAGGTCTAGTTGTTTGACAGATGTGTTCAGCTATAACTTAAACTATTTCCAAGTTGGATTTATTCCTGGTAGAAATTTTATATATCGGATACAATTTATAGTAAAGGGACTAGTGTCTGTTTTGCTGATTGTTAAATAAATGATGTTGTAGGTTTGATAGTTTGAGGTGGAAAAAGCACAAATGAACCCCAAAAAAAGGTGAAGGTCTAATTCTGTTATCTTTCTAGCTTCCTGTTGAAGGCTCTGTATTTGTAACTGGATCTACAGTAGATTCTGCTTTCACAACTGAGAAGTTTTTGGGGAGCCTCAAACAAATGTGTAGTTCAGGAATGATGGGGAAAAGGGGAATACTAAATCAGCTTAGAGGGAATGGTATTGCAGGAATAATGACAGGTTAATTCCTGTCCCAGTTCTTCAGTGTTGTTCCCTGGTATATGCAGCAAGTAGGAAGAAAAGTCAGCTCATCACTGGAGGATGCTTCTGCTTTAAATATGAGACTGAAGTCTTGATCGCTGCTCTTGTTCCTGTAGGAGACCTTTAACCTACTGCTGCTTTTTTTTGGATTGCTATTTATGAGAACTTCAGGGAAAAGTTGAAAACAGAATATTTGTTTAGTTATTTCTCCTCTTTTTGAAGAGCTTTGGAAGAAATTCTCTCCAATTTCCCCTGGAGGTGGGGAGATGGCATGTGTAAATGCAGACTGCTTTTCAAAAATGTCAAAATAGTAAAAAAAAATACTTAACACTGTGTGAACTGTTCAGCTTGATGTTTTACAGCACCTGATCGTGAGGTAAGTTTGTTCTGGAGAGCATCACCTGCTAGGTGACCTGTTTCTGGGTAAAATGGACAGATGTCTTTTAGTTCTTTTGGGTTTTTTTGTGCTCCCACTTCCTTTCAGGCATTAAAACCAAGATTGTGTATTACAAAAAAGCAAGTGAAGGAATAGACTCTAGATTTCTTTCTTCCTTTTGAAGTTTGATACTAAAGACTTGTTTTTCAGAGGGTTTGGTGGATGTAATCTTGTATCATCAACCTGATGATAAAAAGAAGAATCGAGGATTCTGCTTCTTGGAATATGAGGATCACAAGTCAGCAGCACAAGCTCGCCGCCGCCTAATGAGTGGGAAAGTAAAAGTCTGGGGAAATGTTGTGACAGTGGAATGGGCTGATCCAGTAGAGGAACCTGATCCAGAAGTCATGGCGAAGGTAAGTAAAAGCTTAACTGGATGCATTTGTGCTTTGGGAGGAATTTCTTTATGCCACAGTCACGAAAATTTGTTGCAGCTCAGCAACGCTAGTTTTGAGCATGAAAAGCAATTGGAGGGTGTTTCCATAGTAAGCCATGCAAACCGGCATGGTCTGAGCACTGCAAATTAGTTGCCTGTGTAACATGTTAGGAACATACTGTTGTAATGGGCTGTTACAGATAATGGGCAATAGGCACAAACTGGAACACGGGAAATTCCATCTCAACCTGAGGAAGAACTTTCTTCCCTGTGAGGGTGGCAGAGCCCTGGAACAGTCTGCCCAGTGGGGGTGTGGAGTCTCCTTCTCTGGAGACATTCAAACCCACCTGGACATGGTCCTATGTGACCTGCTCTGGCAGGGAGTTGGACTGGATGATCCAGAGGTCCCTGCCAACCTCTGCCAGCGTGGGATTCTGTTCACATTTAAACTAGTAGCGTACAGGGTTTACCTACTGGATTGGCACATCAGTCTGGTCATTGTCTGCTTCTGCTGATAATGGATACTAGTGGGTATTTTGTAAAACTGTTTTCCAGAGAGAGATGAAGGTGAAGTTCAGTGTAGGTAATGATAGGATCTTTATCCCTGTGTTTTGGGACAACTCTTTGCTGCTCTTGAGTTTTATTACTAAAATGTTACTGGGATTTGTAGCGTCCCAGAAGCAGAAAATCAAAGTTGGATGTTCTTCTGGTTGTGGAAGGGAACTGTGGAAGGAGAAAAGTTGTAGAAATTTCATACAGGTAATTATAAGGCTATCTATCCTTTTTATTTTTTTTTTTCAACAGGTACAGAATTTAGAAGGTTACCCAAAATTTCTTAATGCAGAGGAGGAGAGAATAACACCTTACCAGTTAATACTAGTTTTGCTTCACGTTTGACTGTAAAAGATTAAAGATTTCTTTCTCATTTTTCCACCAGGTGAAAGTTTTATTTGTGAGAAACTTGGCCACTACTGTGACAGAAGAAATTCTTGAGAAATCCTTTTCTGAATTTGGAAAACTGGAAAGAGTAAAGAAGTTGAAGGATTATGCTTTTGTTCATTTTGAGGACAGAGGTGCGGCAGTGAAGGTAGGTTGATTATTCTTTCGTAGCTGATGTGCGGTGGTATTAAGAAATGTCTTGTCAGTTAATATCTAGACAAGACAATTTGTAGAGACCATTTAATAAGGGTACCATTGTGAGAATTTTAACACTAATAATTTTGTTGCTATGATTTCAGTAGCTAGGAGGATGCAAAACTTGCAAAGGGCAAAACTGTAGCAAGTTAAGAAGTAGACTGGAAACGAGGTATAGGCCAATGCAGGAGAGTCCAGAGAAGGGGGAGGTGCGGGGGAAAGACCAGCCAATACAATTTTTGAGGAAACACTGACAGAAGGTATCAGTTGTCTCAAAGACCCCTATTTAAAGGCTGTGTATAGTTTTAGAGTGACAAAAGTATTGAATAGAAATTGCAAGGTAATTAAAAAATGCTTTCAGAAGGGGAGGAGAATGGCACTGGCAACTCCTTTAACCTATTTTTAACTGCACATGCTCCCTAGAAGGTGTCTCCTAAACGACTTCTTAGATGTTGGAGGTCATTACTTTAAGTTTCAAAGATGTCTTCCTCTTTATTTAAGAGCAGCTGAGAAGGTCACTAATATCTGCTGTTTGTACTTCGATAGATTGAATTCTACAGAAATTATTCCATGGGTGTTTTAAATCCATAGTTTGGGGGGGAGGAGGAGGGGAGGAAGGGTTTTGCACTTGGGAGTCTTGAGCCAACTATATTGTATGTGGCTGCAAAGACAGTTCAAAGGCTCTTTACTGAACCTTATTAAGCATTTTATAACCATTTAATAGCTTAGAATTTCCCTGCCCACCAAAAAAACAGGGTTTAGAATGCTCTTTTGAGTTTGTCTTTAGGAGGAATGTCGCTTGTATTTAATGAAGACAGTTTGGATGGGTTTAGACCCTGTCCAAGAGAGGGTAAGAGATTGTTGACATAGAAAGGGTGAGCCAAAAACACTTCCTGACACGTTTTAGTGTATTATGTTGTTTCTCCAGTCCCTCCGCAGTAGGCCTTACTTCTAAATTCTCTGTTAGATTTGAGCAACTGGAACTTGTAGCAGGTGAGCAAAGGTAGTTCAAATGTGTTACAGCTGAGCCTCTCTAATGCTGCTCTTCTATGAAACAAGTTGGAGTATTGCCACATCTGCCCCATGTAACTCATTTATGGCCACTAAATTGGTTTACGAATTCTATGAGATATTTTTGTGTATGGATATGTTGGGTTTTTTCATGAAAACATCGTTATGATATATTAATACATGAAGTTGGCTTGTTGATTCCAGCGTCTACTTATTTTCATACCTTCTTTGAAATATTGTCATGATATCTAATGTTTCTGAGGCCTTTTGCTGAACTGACCTGTGAAGCCTTTGTTAATGCAAGTATTAATGCCCAAAAATTTTAAATGCAAAGCAGATAACTTCAGGTAAAGAGTTGGATGATACTTTGTGTGTGTGTGTATTAAGTTCTCTGTGCATACATTTGATAATAACAAATTACACATTACATTTTTGGGGGGATTCTTGCCCCACTTGATGACATCACCAGGTTTCAGTATTTTTTTTCCTTAAGTTTGTGTCCTCAGGAGTTTTTGATTCCTAGGAGGCACTCAAGGAGCACATTTAACTAGCCAGAAAGCCCAAATATAAAAAAACAAACCACAAACTGTGTGTGCCTGTGCTCTACATGACAGAGCTCACAAGTACAGTGAGTGTTCGTGTCAGTGTGAGATAGTGAGACCTTCTGTCATTGTATTTCTGAAATGTTTCTAGGGGATATAGGAACATAAAAAATGATAGTGTTATGTCCTTTTTTTTAAATAATGCTCAATAAGTTTTAATCCTATTCTTTTACTTTACTATATGAAGAGAGTATTTTTTTAAAATGCTGCTTCACTGTAACTGGTGAATAAGTGGGACTTGAAAGAATAACATGTAACATTCTAGTTAAGTAGCACAGAAATGAAGCACATGGCATAGTTCAGCCTGGAGCAGCCCAACCATCTGGTTTGTATCAGTAAGTTTTAGTTTTATTTTGAATGGAATCAAATTTATAGTTGTTTCTCATCTAATTTTTGTACAGGCTATGAATGAAATGAATGGGAAAGAAATAGAAGGGGAAGAAATTGAAATAGTGTTAGCAAAGCCACCGGATAAGAAAAGGAAAGAACGTCAGGCTGCCAGACAGGCCTCCAGAAGTACTGCGTGAGTGTTCCTTCTTGTACTACTGTAATATTGAAATTCTGCCGTAAAATACGAGTTAGTTTAGAAGAACCTGAATGACTTTTCTATTCTCAGTGTTTTGTATTGTTAATCAACAAGGGGAAATTTATACTTAAGTTTGGGAAACTTTTGAAGATAAATAATTGAGTGTTTCTTTTTCTTAATAGGTATGAAGACTATTATTACTACCCTCCACCTCGCATGCCACCTCCTATTAGAGGCAGAGGCCGTGGAGGGAGAGGTGGATATGGCTATCCCCCAGATTACTATGGCTATGAAGATTATTATGATGATTATTATGGTTATGACTATCATGACTACCGTGGTGGCTATGAAGATCCCTATTACGGCTATGATGATGGCTATGCTATAAGAGGAAGAGGAGGAGGAGGAAGGGGTGGGAGAGGTGCCCCTCCACCACCTAGGGGGCGGGGAGCACCGCCACCAAGAGGTAGAGCTGGCTATTCACAGAGGGGGGCACCCATGGGACCTCCGAGAGGAGCCAGGGGTGGGAGAGGGGGTCCTGCACAGCAGCAGAGAGGACGCGGTGCTCGTGGAGCCAGGGGCAACCGTGGGGGCAACGTAGGAGGCAAGAGAAAGGCAGATGGGTACAACCAACCTGATTCCAAGCGCCGTCAGACCAACAACCAGCAGAACTGGGGCTCCCAACCCATCGCTCAACAGCCGCTCCAGCAAGGTGGTGACTATGCCGGTAACTATGGTTACAATAATGACAACCAGGAATTTTATCAGGATACTTATGGGCAACAGTGGAAGTAGACAAGTGAGGAGGGATTGAGAATATTGGAAATATAGAATTGGCTGTAGCTCTACATCCTTCAAAACAAAATTGGCTTAATGTTTCATCCTTCAGTAGCGATTGGCTGCCATTTGTATTGGGCTGAAGAATCACTCTATTGTGTATATACTCGAGTCTCTTAGTTTTCTTTTTTCATAAACGCACTTGGACATTACTGGGCTTGCATAATTCCTGAACTCCATATGGGGTTTCAATGCTTTTATCATTTTAGGCTTCATTTTAGCAGTTTAAAAGCAGGAATGGCACACTGTTCAATCATGATTTTGCAGAACCTCTGGTTTTGGACAGTTCCTTTTTTTTTGGATTTGGGATAGACTACATAGGAGTATGCTGTACATAAAAGTAAAAGCTAGTGCTTTGTCTTAGTAGTTTTAAGAAATTACAACAAATTAAGTTTTCTTGTATTGAAAATAACATGATTGTATGTTTTGCATTTCTAGAAGTAGGTTAAATGTGTTTTTAAATTGTTATAACTTCACACCTTTTTGAAAATCTGCCCTACAAAATTTGTTTGGCTTAAAACGTCAAAGCCGTGGCAATTTGTTCCTTGATGTGATTGTATTTCCAATTTCTTGTTCATGTAAGATTTCAATAAAACTCAAAAATCTATTCAAAACATTACCTATTTCAAATTCAATTGTGTCCTAAAACATTATTTCATTGGTAATTATTGCGAAAAACATTGTTTTCAAAGTATAACTGCCTATGTGAGTGATCAAATTAATGCAAAATTTCTTGTGCTTTCCAACATGTAGCACTGTGAACATCAGACTGAAAACTAGGAGAAATTACAAATAGCCCAAAGGGCACTCTTTGTTTAATTGCTGTTCAATAACTTACCAGCATCTAATTTTGAAACTTTTTTTTCTTTTAAAAAGTGTTGAAATGTATCCAAACATTCATGGAGATCTAATTTCAATACAGACTTCTAATGTAATGTGGAGAAGGAAGCAGCGCCTACAATGGTGTTAATTTGTTCCTTTTTATTATGTACTGTGGAGTCCCTCTAGAGGCTATTCTGTTAGGATCCAGCCATATTTTATTATTCAGTGTATGGACACATAGGGAAGTGGTTTTGATATCAAGCATCTTAGTCTAATTTAACATAATATTTGACTAGGGATGAGAATTTTATAAATTAAGTGCTGCAGCACAGTAAACTAACTTCTTGCTACAGATAACACAAACATTCTCTCCATATTCTGCTTATTTCTGTCTTGATATTTTAATTTGATGTTCTGCCATGATGAACAATTTGCCTTAGAATTCTCATGCCTTGTAATAAGGCTGTTTAAAAAAAAAATCCATAATATTTTGGGGATATTACTAGCTACATTATTGAGGTATTATGTGTTGCTTTGACTCTTGTCTTGGACATTCCCAGATGTCAATTTTAACTGGCAAGTCATGACATTACTCTTCTGTTGCATCTGAGCCATTCTGTACCCCAATGAAGAACATTTGCTTCTCAAGAATAGAGAGAAACAAACGGATTTAAACTCTTTCTAAAGAAAACTATTGCTGGACCTCTAAATAGCCAAATCAAACATAGTGCTCATACTTGATTTACAGCATTCTAAACACAGACTATTGAGGAAGTTAAACTTCAGTGGTCATACTCCTCCCTTTGTCTTCTATTCCTGTCTGGTGTCTCTCAAGTGTATTTTGTCATAATGCGAACAGAAGGATGAACCTTCCCACGCTTTACTCTTGTGGGTCTGGTATATAATTGCATGGCTTGAGTTTTGACCTGAATTTGAAGTGAGGATGTCTGTTTGGTTCCCCAAAATGGATTTGCCCCTTTGTCAGGCTCTTCCTTTTAAATTAATAGAATTGGTCATAAACAATTTAAAGTGCTTTCCAAAATTAGTACTTTGTTAAAGCCCTTTTTGTTTGGTTTAGTTTTTTTAACTTCATAAAGTTAATGGGGCCAAATCCTGCCCTCTCCGTTCCTTAGTTGAGCAGTGAAGTCAGAGAGGCGTTGCCTTAGCATATATTTCAGGCTTTGGCTGATGATAAGGATCTGGCTTGTAATTTTTTTCTAGTACAAGGGTGTGCTGTCCTATCACTGTGACTTTATAGGAATTATATAATTTTTGTGGTGTTGAGCAGAACCCTGTAGTCCCAATGCCTATTTGCTTTTCAGTAATCATTGTAAGGGGGATCTCGTACAAGGGAGCTGAATTGGAATCAAATCTAAAGTACTCTCCATCCTGGAAGAAAGTGTTCATGTACTGCATGTTTTAGGTGTTAGCCCAGGATAGGTGAAGTGCCAGTGCATGCTTATGGGGGGTGTGGGGAGGAAGTGAAGCACTTCAGTTATAATGCTTAAAAAACAACTAAGGAACAAAAATGTTAAAATTGTCTTCCTCAAGAATTGTAAAGCTGCATCTTGTATTTATTTCTGCTCAATTCACCATTTATCCTAATATTTTTATTGAATATGAGAAGTGAGCTATACATTTCTAGAATTGAAAATTAAAATCAAAGTTTATATTTATAATATGTACCAAGTACTTTGATTTACACGATTTATGGATACTCATTCACTGTATAAATTTGCAGCAGTTCTGAATTCTTAATGCCTTTTACAACTTACTCGAGTAGCGGTGTATATTCAACTTGAAGAACTTAAAAAATTATTGGAAAAAAAAAATTACTGAACAAAGATACTGTAGCACAGTAGAAGAATATACCATGCCTGATGACATACTCAAGGGAAGAATTTTTCACTAGCTTCTCAGCACAATTTTCATATATAGTCAAAACAAAAAATAAATTTAAATTTACTCTTGTGCATCTGTTCTGATTGTTTCTTCAGTATAACTTAGTAAAAATACTCTTATAGAATATGTTGCAAATGGATTTTGACTTGCAAACCAATATTAAGCTTTTATGAGTGTCCTGCTGGCGTTGGAGGAGGAGCCATGAAATGGGATCTTAATAATCATTTGATCACTCATTTATAGCAGTTGCTTAAATGTCTGTATTGATAAGGTGTTTGACTTAAAAATAAGAAGTAGGTTGCCAGATTCCTAGAAATTCCAAAACTTAAACAAAAGATTTTTACAGATATTGTGTTATTAGAGACATATAAGACATTATTAACAAAATCAGTTTACTAAACTCAGCTTTTAATTTTACTAATTCATTAAACAGTCTGCATTTTTTCAAAGCGTTAAAGATTTAATTTTTTGTAATAATTGTTTATTTTCGGGACTCAGCTTCGGTGTCTAATTATTAGAAAGAATTAAAACTACATTGCTTAAACCTTTTCAAAATAAACTCTAGGAGATCACCGCATGATTTTGGTGACAGTATAAAAACCTGACCGCTTTTTATCCCCTCTGCATTTGGACATGAAGCCCATTTGTGTATTTTGAACCACACAGATAAAAATAAAGAAGGCACTCTTATTATAAGGCTAGCAGAACAATAAATGTGAAGTATTGAGAAAAAATATCTTAAGCCTCTTAGTAAAACATGTTTGGCACCTAGATCTGTTGGCCCAAATGCAGATGTTTCATCAAGACTTAATTGTTATCCAAAAATGATGGTGGTAGGACAACAAGGACCCTCACCTACAAATCTGATCATGCATGACTTGAGTTGGAGTATTTGTGTGATTAAGGATTCCTTGTACAATGAATGTTTGTTAGATTGAATTCTGTCATTCATGTGAACCACTTCAATAGATCAGAGCCTTATAGAAAGAGTGTACCAAGTTATGTTCCCTGGTTTTTCTAAAGAAAAAAAAAGTTAGAGCTTCTGTTAACTTAGAATTTGAATGAAGGTGTTATAGTCTATTGGCTTAAAGTGTCTTCTGAAACCCAGAGTGGTTAAGTTGAGCGTACATTAGTTGATCAAATACGTAGAGTAGGGGAAAAAAAATTCATTCATGTTAAAAGGAAATCTTAAACTTTTGTTTTCATTCAAACAAAACAGTCAAGGTGGATCTGCAGTATTTGGTTATTGATCAGAAACGTTTGAAATTTTAAAACAGGAGAACCCCTTTGAAGAAATGTTTTAACAAGTTGGAGGTTACCAGAAGCTCTGAAAGACAGTTCAGAATATATTGCATCACATTTTCTGATGTCCAGAAATCTGCAAGTGTCAATTTTGTATTTTAACTCCTTCCTTTTACCTGACTATCAGGGAAGCGTGGTTGAGGCTGACCTCACATGTCATGATGTCGACTTGCTAGGTGGGGTTCGCAAGGGACATTAACCTTGGAGTTATCGGTAAGACAACTTTCTTTCTAATTTCCTTCAGTAAGATTAAAGGGCTGGGGTGGGAGGAGGGAGGAGATGAGCTCCACAGACGTGATCACTGGAATGTTGTTGAAAATCTGCCATTACCATGGAGAGATTCCAGGCGCTGAAGGTAAAAGTTGAATTTCAATTTGTCCGTGTCTAAGGGGAGCATGGGTAGGTTCTTATAACTGAATTCAATTCCAAAATAAAAATCACTTACACTTCTAAAGAAAACTGGATGCAATTTTAGGGATGCTGGAAGCAGAAAAGATTTTGAACACTTAATTGTTTCCTGTGTAGCAATCCAGGTATGGTGGTTCTCCCCACCATAAAAAAGTAATGAACTTGCAGCACACTTCTCCAAAGTCTAAGAATGTTGTTTAGAAATGTGTCCAAGTAGATCTCTGAAAAATAATAAAATTTTATCTTGAAAATAACAACAAAAGTGGCATATCATGAGTTTGGATTATTTACCTATTGGACATGATAATGCTTAGAAGGCATTAATTGAGCGAGAATTGCCATTAAACCAAGGGACAGTTGTAGCTGCTCCCAATTATAAAGCCAGTGGATTTTAGTAATCATCATTTTTGTGGCGGGCATGATATGTTGGTTCTAGACAAATAGCAAAAGCTGAAGAACAGATTTGGAAATCAAACTTGAATTACTTGAACATGTTGAATCCTTCATGGCACCTGCTCATCTTGCACGTTTCCTCAGCCAGAAGTGTTCACAACTTTATTTTCCTGATCGTATGTTTATGCCAGGCTTTGAAAGGAGCAGAGAAGTTAGAAAGAGCTTACTAGGTTGTAGGAGCTTTCCAGGTTCAGTCATTCTGTATCATGGAACTGAATAGCATGCCAGTTCTGACACCAACTGCAGAAGAAATGTAACTGGTGAGTAGGGGTTTTTGTAAGGCTTTTTCAGATATGAAGTCTTTGCTTCATTCCAGACAAACTTTGCTTGCCATACGTGAATTTGAAAACAGTTTTGATCACACAAAGTCATCAATGCTGTTTCACTTGCAAAATCTTAAATGTAATGAAGATGGTCTCTTACCTCACGATTCTCCAGGCTGCATGGTCAGGTGGAGTGACTGACAATAAGTGCAGTAGGACTTGCTGAGTGTGCTCAGGTGGGCTGTCCCTGGGGAAGCAGATGACAAGCTTATTATAGGAAAAAAACACTTCAGTGAATTGGCTTTTACACACGTAGAATTTGGAGATAATTGTAGGGATACACAATGGCTGTACTCCTTTCATAAAACAGTTTCTTATCAGTCAATGAGGTTTGTGAATTTAAAACACAATTTCAAAGTGTATTTCTGTGATCATAATCTACCCAATTGCATTACACGCCCAAAAAAAAAAAAAAGAAGTAAGAGCAGACCAAGCTTTAGTTCTGTTCTCCTTGCTTCAAGTACAGCTTCACTTTTTTCCTTCCTTAGCACCAGTGAGGATGCAGTCTTGCTCGTTAATTTTGCTGTTGAGCTTCCTGCAGAGCTTGTGTAAGTGTAGGATACACAGTTGTTTCTCCCTTTTTGAAAATTTTCACAGCAGTGAGGTGGTTGTATTGCCATTTTAACTTCAAGGAATGGGTATCCATTGCATCAGAACCTTGTTATATGACATTATTCTGAAATATCTTCAAACATTGAAAGTTCAATGTGCAGAAAATGCATACCCAACTTGAATTTAAGAGGAGATATGGTGTAAGAATTAATTTTGTGATAGGAAAGAAAATGCAATTCTGGAGAGCATTCAGCTGTCTTAGCCATGGATGATCTTTTCTCCTTTTAAATTCCCTGCTGTGCTGCTTTAACAGGGGAAAAAGAGGAAGTGAAATGCTGCGTGGGCTAAAAGTCCTGTGATTAAAAATAGTTCAAGTGCATAATTGAAGATAATATTATAATGCATGTGCTCAGGAGAACTGAATACATGCTGCACAGGAAGTAATTTTATTTTTCTTTTGTTTGCTTTTTGACCAGTTCTCGGATGCTGACTTCTTTTTGAAAATTCTTAGAAGAGTGTTCTTAAGTGCCAAATCAAACCCTTCTTTAAATAATCAGGTTTTGAAATCCAACATATTGAACCAGTGAGTTTGAGAATTAGTGTAACTTTTTTTTTGCTTCTAGTACCTATAGAACGAACACCAAAAAGGGTAAAGCCACGTTGTTTTAAGTTTCATGTCTCTTTTTTGAAGACCAGAGACCTTGAACTCCTCCGTGTGCATTTTCAATCAAAATCAATTGCAATTACAGATTTTTCTCCCCATTGTTCTGGGTGAGCTGTTTCCTCCTTTTTGTTCTGCTCGGTGCTGAGAGTAGCAGCACAGAGATTGCAGGAGAGGAATTCTTCTTGCTCTGTGTGTCGTGGTTGTAGCAGCTTGGAAGAACCATTGCAGTGAGCTTTATTTTCCTGCAAATCTTTACTGAATGACTTCTGCTCTCTAACATGAACAGACTGGAGCCCCTGTGCAACTTATCTGCGAGGATTTAATAAGCAGGTATGTCAATATGCTGCTGATCTCAACATCCAAACTATCTTGGTTATACGATTTTCCCAGAGATTGTGGCTGAGGTCAGGTATTTAGCATAGAGCATTCTGTTTGAGCAGCAGGAAGAGATTCCAAGCAGCTGAAGACAACCTCATAAGGTGTTGATGAGCAGCTTGCCAAAATATATTGGAGTTGCTGATAATTCTGTTACCAGTCATTGGCACCTCCACTTACTCAGTAAAATCTAGAATGAAACATAAATGATTTTTTCCTGTAAGGCAGCAGATCAAGCCTGTTAGTTAATATTTTATTTATCACTTTATTTCCCCCTTGAACAAGCAGTAGTAGTTCTTAGGATATGAAATACGCATTCCAGTCTTCCCCATGTGTCCTGCTCTGTTCTTTTCTGCTGGATTGCTGGCTGTTACTGTGCACTCAAGTATTTAGGTTGTTTCCAGTTGGAGTAGTAGGAGCAATTGTAGTCTATTTTTTTTCTCTTGAAGGCACTGGAAAGAGTAATGATAGAAAAACCAGACAGCCTCCAGCCCATTACCAGCAGCTGTGAGGGGTCCTGCTTATAGTTCCGGTCAAGGTGAAGCTTTTCTTCTGATAAAGTTCATATGGAAGAACTGGACCTGATCTGGTACTTCTCAACAGATCTCTATTGCAGAGCTCTTTCGTGAACTTGCTCCAAGTGGGAAGTGTCCTGGACACTCTGCTGCTCTGAAGGCTGGGATGTGCTTAAAGCAGATTCTTTTTCAGTGTGAAGGAAGAAATTGCTATGTTAAATAATAGTACATTGTGAAAAGCAGAGCAAACTCACCCTGTGGATGTCTTTAGGCATCAAATAAGATGCAAATCAAATCATAAGGTTATGCATCAAATAAGAGCAATCTTGTGAGGTGCCTGTGAACCAGTTGCTCAGCCTTCCAGACAGTTACACACACCTTTCTTCCCAAGGCCTGACCAAATTGTCTGATCTAAGTGCTCCCTGTTAGTGGATCATTTGTACAGGAGAGGCTTTAACATCTTTGTAATACACTAATCCATAGATAAATATATGGATTAACTTTTGCATGTGATGCCTCTACAAGATTAGTGTTTCCTTTGGAAATGTAAGGAGTTGAGGTTTTTTGACAAAATAGTTTTGGGCTACAGTCAGGTGTTAGTGCATAGGCGCTTCAGTTTCTTACAGGGGGTGTACATGTTCTGACTAATACCACTTCTGTGGTGAATTGCATTACACTGTACTAGTCCTTATTTTTAGTCTTGAAACTAGTTTTTGTCCTGCTATACTCGCCTGCAGCTTACCTTTCTGCTTAGTTGTGAATTCCATGTTGAGGAGCTCAAAGCTCTTCTGCACAGAGAAGTTAACCTGTTCCCTGGCTGCCGGTTATATTCTATCCATGTTACGGAGAAGATAGGATTATTTCTCATCTAACAACTTCTGAAAACCTTCTGAGCTTCCTTCCATCAGGAATAATTTTGAAAGTGTTGGAGCAAAAGAGAGCAGTGGCTTGGTATGTTCAGGTATACAGACATTTTTGATACCGAAAAGCTACCTAGAAAAGCTAGGTTAAACTAACTCAGAGAATCTCCAGATAGGCAAGATGAAAATTATTTAGTTGTGGTTTTCGAACCACTTCAGTAATTTCTGTTCTTGCTCATAGGAAATATTTTCTTAAATCACTGGGTAAACAGTTGCTTAAGTTCATTGGCAAAGCTGTAACAATAGTGCCTTTAATTTGTTATAAAAATTTTATATGGGTAGGACAAAAGGCTTTTTCTCCTCCAAATAAGCTTTAAGTGTTTGCTTTAAAAACGGAAGGAATATAACCCGGTTTAGTTGGTCTGTGCAGTTTCTATGCACAAATCTGTTTCTCCCATCATATAATCAGTACCCAAAACCGGCTACTGGAAATTTTAGTGCCTTCAGAAAGAAAGCAAACTGAAATTCTTGCAACCTATAAAGACGGTTCTTGGAAGACTTACTTGTGATGAGGGAGAACAGAGAGTAGGCTATTGGGAAAAATCAGGCCCTCAGTTTTACCAGTGCTAGATGGTATATAAAAGGCCGCTTCTTTTTCAGGTCTTTTTTGGCTTCAAAATGTAGCAGCTTAGAAGAAGTTAGAACTACCTTGTCTCAGTTGAAACAGTTGACGTTGGATCAGATTTCTTAAATGATGCTTTTGGCCTCAGACCTGGATTATTTTCCCACTTTAGTGAAATTAACATTTAGTGCTTGCAGGTCTTTAAAAAACCAAAACCCAGCAACAACAAAAAAAAAATGCAAAAAACCAAAACACCAAACAAGGAAAGCCAACCTGACCATGCCCCCGGCACGCTTCCTGTTGGGCATCTTTACCTTCTGTATCTGAGAAGAGCAGAGCGCTTTGCCATGGTGGTCCTGCAGGCAGGGGGTACCCAGCCGGGTTTGTGGACTCTGCTAGTGCAGCAGTTCAAGAACATATGAACAGCTGATCATTTTTCAATTATTAATTATTGGCAAGATTGGCTCTAGTCAGACAGCAAACTTGTGGGCTCTTGTATGCAAAGAAACTATGAATTCCTTTTGCTTTCTGTTTTTGCAAGCATGCCCAGTGTTCAGGTAATTGATAACCTGTTTGTGCTGCAGTGGGGGTTCTGTTACCCCATCTGAAGTGCACTTCAGGAAGATCAAAATTGGAAGGTCTTTGGTAAAGTGTTTGTGGAACTCTTATGCCGGGAATCCAAAGATCTCATACAGTGCTAAAAATGAAAAACAGGCAGATGATAGCTAACTGACATGCCTTAGCATTCTAGGTCATGTCAAGAGGTTCAAAAACTGCAATAGTATACATCATAAAAGGGTCCTTAGATAATTAGGCACTATCATATTTACACCAGATAGTGGAGCAGTAAGCTCATAAGTAGGCACTGTCATGCTTCCTCCATCATGCTTACTCCAGAAAGTTGAGCAGCCACCTTTATTTGCCTTCTGTTTTCCAACAGTTGTGGATTCAGTGTACAATTTCTGGCGGACACAGCCTTAAAGATCACTCTTAATCATAAGCATTTCAGTCAAATTCTTGTTTTTCTGCCCTGCCCATATTCTTTCAGATATTATTTAGGGGTTTACTACAAAAAATCATACTAACTATGCTAACTAAACTAGTCAGGCTTTTTGCCATACGTTTTGTGTCAGATTTCTGTAGCTGTGATTTTTTGATTGCTGTACCTTGACAGGATAATAATGTGTTACATCTAAGAAAGTGGTCCGTAGGCTTTTTGGCAGAGAGTTACAGAGCTGAATACTTAGGTCAAAGGAAAAGAGGGAAGGGAAGAGGGAGACCTTAGTGCTTCACAGTGACCTTGCTTGCTGGCAAAATTTCTGAGCTACTTCTCATTCAGGTTAAAGCATCAGTGCCCTTGTTGAAATGAAGTGTACTTGCTGCTTGCTATTCTTGCAACTGCGGCTGTACAAACTGATTGATCCTAGTGGAGACATTGAATTTAAGGTCCCTGAGAAATGAGGACACTTAAAGCCTTAATTTTAGTATTTGTAACTTCTCTTCTACTCTTTCTTTACTGTCCGTTCTTGGATTGGATGTACACCTCTGCTTGTCTGTCTCTGCAGAGAGGGAAGAGAGCAGTGTTACCTGCAGTATCTGGCTTCTGCGTAGCCAGCAAGCTGCAGGGCTAAAGTCTAGTTGCAAGGTCGGAGGGTTTTTTTTTTTTTGAATGGCCCTTGCTATTTTTCATATCAGTTTTTTATATGGTATGTAAAGGCCAAAATACTACAGGATTCTTTTCTTTGGATTTCTTTGATGTTATTACCTTATCTACATGAAGTATGAGATCTTGGGTTACTAATTTTATGAGCATTTCCAGATGACACATTTCACAGGAATATAGACACACTTATTAGCTAATTTTGCGTTTAATTTGCTCATTTTATGCAAATAAATATTCATTACTCTTTATTTGTGCAAAGCCTAAAACAAACATTTTCTTTAACATTCCTTGTAAACATTAAATATTTTACAGCTTGTTTCTTCTTGTGTCATTTCTCTAATGGTGGTCCATAGAAAATGTGCTTTTTTCTTCCCTTTTATTTGTTGCTTGACTGACTCTTTGTTGTACAGTTCTTAGCCTTTTCTCTCATGTCAAATAGATGTTTTCAACTGCGTGCCTGATGAGTGTGTTCAAAAAGATGTGCAGCATAGCATGGGAAATCTAAACGTCATAAATTAAATCTATTTCACTGGGCAACAGTGGGATACAATTAGGGAAGATTGCGTCTTCCACGCTGCAAGAGGCTGTTCTGGTGTGAGAGGCAGTTCCATGAATGTAGGTCTTTTTTCTTTCATTGGGAATAGCTTCAAAAGTCCTTTTTAGCAACTGAGCTGAGGTTTAAAATAGAAGCAACTAAAGAACATCCAATATCTTGCTCTATCAGTAGACGTTGCTGAAGTGAGGGATAAATGTGCAAGTACTTGAGTGATATTTTTTTCTAGTATATTATATCTAAGTGATATTTTATTTCTAGTATATTATAAGATCAGTGTAGTGTATTTATACATAAGGAAGAAAACCAGTGTGGTTGTCCAGCTCTGAGTGGCTTTGATTAGCTTCACCACTCCCTCAACCAAGAAATAGTAATAAAGGATTTTTAAATTAAACTTGAATTCAAGAAATACACTAAAAATCAGTGCTCTTCTTTTATAGCACAAAGTTCAGAGTCTGGCATAGAGGGTTTAGAGTCCAATTCTGTGGTGGGAATCACCATCCTTCTTCTCAGAGGTAATACTTACTCCTTTAACTTTACTAATTGTCACTTACTTGAACTTTTAAAATTAATTCAGTGTTTTCTGTTCTCTAATTATATAAAAGCCATAAATTTGAGTGCTTTGGGATTGAGGTAAGATAACGTAGCTTTCCTCTAAGGCTTTTCCTGCAGGGTAGAAATTTTTTGACCAAAAAATCATTATTTTTGCAGTGAAGCACGTAGTTTGTCTCAGAGGTATGTAACTTGTTTGAGCTGGCTGGGAAAAATATTGTGTGTTCAAGTGCATCCTTCTTGTTAACAAAACTGAGTTCCCCCATTTCTCATCAGCAGTAGGAGACTTCCCATTAATTAGCAAGTGGCAGTAATCCTTAAACACACAAAATAATGATAATAGTGTCCAGCCCTTCTGGGTTATTGTCCGTAGAGTCCAACTCCATAGTGTGGGGAGCTGCAGGGTGCATACAGTGTGCTCCAGATCGCCATGGCAGGGGGGAGCTGCAGAAGACTTTCTGGAGGGTGACATTTACCTTGGGGGTCCTACAACTATTGGGATGCTTTCTTCCTCCTGCTGCGCTTCTGTCTGTCATGAACTGGACTTTTGAGTAACTCTCAAGAACCTTTCAGCTTCTGAATAAAGCCTTCCCTAATCAGCCATGGTAGGCATATGGGTAATTTAAGCATATGCCGTGTCTGCTTCCGTTGTGTTTTGATGTTTTCACTGGAAAGGTCCGTTCAAAGCAGTGTGCATTGAACCATGCAACATAGAGAGTCTTTAGGGATACCTGTCTATTAAAAAAACAGACACAACAGTAGTTTAAAAATCTGTAACACCACATTGTTTGTCTCTTTAATCACCTATTTCCTTTCAAAGAGATTGCTGTGAGCAGCATTGTTTAATGATCCTATACATGTAGCCGTTACTTTACATGAATAGACTTGTTTCTCCCTGCTTCTGTGCCCTTGCATTTCAGATTTTAAGGTGTACTTCATAGATGCATACATTCACTATGGGAATAAAACCTCTGCAGTTGATGTATGTCCTGCCCTTCTTAACACCATGTGTATGTGTTGATTAACCAGTATTAAGTGATACAGCTCAGAGAACTGCCCGTTTTGGTGTGTCCAGTGTACCAGGAAAAGAAACTGAAGATAGTGTGCCTAAAAAGGTGTAAAGTACAAGAACAGGTTTACTAAAGATGTTAACCATATTCTCCTAGCATCCTTTGTGTAGTATAATATATCAATTCTGGATCATTCTATGTAGTTGTATAAGGCCTTAGTTCCTGCTGGTCAGATTGGGGAGGTTCATCCAGACTTGATGTAGTTGGAGACATGTTTATCTGTAGAAGTTTCAGTAATTAAGTACTGAAGTTTTTACAAAGTTTAGAAAATGGTCTTGCTTTTTCACTTTTTCTCCTATTCTCTCAGCCAGAACTTCTCGTTTGACTAACAGTCAGAGTGAGAAGGAATTTCTTCCAAACAGTGATTCCTATCATCTCGTATAGATCAGTATCTAATGATGTGGTTTTACAGATGTTAGTTTCAGTGCACTGTCAATGCAACAAGCATTAGTTCTTTCTAAAGCAGGTATTTCTTCTGCTAGTGCTAGTGCATTGGGGAACTCAGCACTAACAATTGTGTTTTCTGGTTTGGCTTCAATGTGGGTTCTGTGTAGGGTTGAGAATGGCATCTGTGGAAGGGCAGAATACTGCTTTTGGGTGCATCCCTGGAACTGTGATCCCAAGTGGATGCTGCAGAAGAATGACTCATACAACCTGTTTCTTCTCATGAACTGTAAAGAATTAAGCGTGGTGAATCCCATCAATTACCATGTGAGTTTCTGAATGGGAAATACTTCTGTTAATCTGATTTTACAAACTGGGAGCAGGTTGGTTACATCTCCTTGATGCTGCATGTGGCTCATCCCTGAAAATGTTCCAGGTCAGGTTTGATGGAGGTTGCTCTGATCTCTGTCCAACCTGGCCTCATGGAAGACGTCCCTGCTCATTGCAGAGGGGTTGAGACTAGATGGCCTTTAACAGCCCCTTCCAACCCAAACCATCCTGTGATTCTATGTTTTTATATTAGGCAGACAGGCATTCCATGCCAGAATATGAGTAGTGAAGTGAAGGGTGCCATAAAGAAGTTGCCGGGAATTGAGCAGGAAGGCCAAGACAGCAAAATAGGTGAAATCATTTCAGGTGTCCAGCTTAAAGTGCAGGAAGGTAATGATGGGCAGTTCCCCAGCTGAGGACAACAGCTGGCATGTTCTTTCTTTGCATGTTTTCTTTTGAGTTATAAAACAATCTATTGGTAATGCCCATGCACAAGGCTAAAAAAATGACTGCTAGAGTAAGGTACCCATCAGCGGAGAGCAGCTGCTGTTTCTGCCAGCTGAAGATGGGGAGTAAAGCAAGTGATACAAATGTGTGAGTGAGTCAGGGAGTTCCACCCAAACACTGGAAAGATGTCAAGATGTGTCATCTCTTGTGCATTACAGGATCTTTCTGAAGGACTGTGTTCTAAGTCTGTGCTATGAAATCAGCTTGTAGTCAACACACTGGAGGACCTTGCTGTTTGACTTGAATCTTCCTCCAGTGAATCTGAAGAACATGTTTGGACTGTGTCCTCCTGGAATGAGTCATCTTGCCTTCCCAACAATGTCCCCATCACAGTAGACCTTATTAGAGTGCTTCCACTTTTGAGATGTGCAAGTCAGGCAAGTAAAGTCATCTCAAATTTTTGAAGCAAAAATGCATATAAAGTCTCTGAAAATTCTGGATTGCAGTTAAAGGCTTCCAAAAGAATTTTGTGTGGGCAAGTGATGGATCACACGCAGTACATCAGATTTCTTTTAATGCAACTTTGATGTTAGTCAGATGATAAAGTCTCAATTTTGTTGGGTCTTAAATTTTTCTAAATGTGGTAACCAGGGACAAAGTAGCAGCAGTATTTGGGTAGGGAGAAGAAAACTTGACAAAGTTGATTCTTGTTTTTTAAGAAAGTAACTTTTTTTTTTTTGTAAGAGGATTCATGTAGTGGACTATCTTTCCATTTTAATCTCCTCCTCTGCAGTTCAGTTAGTCCCACTAGGAGGAGGGCTACCTTTCTGAATAAGGATACAGGGTAAACTACTGTACAAGTGTCTAGGAAAAATGATGACAGCAATGGAACAGATTTTGCCTGGTGTGAAATCTGAGCTTTCAAAAGTAGTAAGTTGCTTATAGGCTTGGTAACCGGCAAAGGAGTAGCAAGTAATAACACTAAATTATATCTATGGTATCTTCTGTAGCTGTATGTGTTTCAGGTTGAGGTTCTACAAGCTTGAAATGCGAAAAAGTTGTGTGTTTCACCTCTCTTTAACCATTGCATATTTCTTACAAAGCTTACAATAACAAGAAAAGTAACACAGGACAGACCACAAGGATATTTCTTGTAAATTTTTTTCTGTATAAAAACGTGTATCTTTCAGATACTGAGCTAGATCTGGTAACAGACACTGTGAGCTTTGCTCTTGATGTAACAGAAATACGGGAGTTACATAATTCGCATTGATTCTCTATTGGTAGTTACTGGACTGGTAGGTGAAAATTAGATGGCAATGCCTGAATTAATGAATTCCGTGTGCACCAAGGGATGGCAGTATATAAATATGTAAGAGGATCTCCAGGAAGAAGCATGGGAATGGAAAAGCCACACTGATTTCAAGCAAAGAAAGACTTCTTTTTGATGCACAGAGCCTTTGCTTGTGTTAGTAGTAAACTCTTCTCTGTTCCAAATTGAGACCACAAAATCTTTAGTGGGGAAAAAAAAACCCGCAATCAGACTTTAATACCAAAGATTGGGAATAATTGTGATTACTTACAGAGATAAGATAGAATATATGGTTAAACGTATATTTCCTTGTTATATTCATGGTTCAGCACTATAGTTTTAACAATTCTGCCAGTGCAGATGTATTACCACTGTCTAGAAGATGACGTCTGATGGCAGAATGGAAGAAGCAGCAAAAGCCTGGGGCTGTGTAAAATTATTTTTTTTTTTTTGTCAATTAGTTGTCTAAATAAAATAAGATATTTTAGAAGTGACAGTTGATTGACAGCAATCAGAACTTAGACTCCAAAAAATTTAAAACTCATATTTTTAGTTGGTATGTTCAGTATGCAAGTGCCTGGTCCTTTTTATCTACTAATAATGTTTTAGCTTCCATTTTCATCTTGTCTCATAATCCCTGAAGAATATTCATGATGCCATGTGAATTGAGCGGGCTGGTAAGTTACCTGTCTTTATACCTCTGGAGCTTTTCTGAAAATATTTCATTCCTAGCACTTTGTTTATGCCCAGTCTGGTGATACAGCCTCTGTGGACATACCAGTATATTAAAATGGTGTCACAGGATCAAGTGACTTGGATCTGGGATATACTTTTAAATTTGTAAAAAAACCCCACAAAAAACAACAAAAAACCCCAAACAAACAAACAAAACCCCCAAAACAAAAAAAAAAATGAAACTTGTAAAATAAATCTTTACCTGTGGGTGAATTGCAGCCTGTGATGCTGCTGGGGGTCATGGCCTGCAGGGAAGAGCTGTCCTTCCCCTTTTGCCTGATGCATCAGTCAAGCAGTGTTTTGCAGAACAGTAACTGGGGGGAAAGAGGTCACTAGAACACAAGTACAAATCACATTGTGGCTTCTTGTGCTGGCTACCGGGTTCTTAAACTGATCAGAATAATGCCTGGTATAATCTAGCTATACCTTGCTACTTAAATCAAGCTTAAATCAAAGCCCAGTGCTTTTTCAATTGAAATGGCTCAGGTAAACCTTTGTTTTGAAATATTTGTAATTGCTTTTTGTAGTTGTGCACACAAATTTCAGTAGTATCCTGATTTAAGAAATTCTGGCAATCCAGTAGATGGCTCTTCAGTGTCCCTTTTGGAACCCATATTGCAAAAAAAAGAAAAAGTAACTGACAGAGAAACGGGACAGAAGATTGCAGGACTCTCTAGTTTCTTTTCAATATTTATTGTTGTATTTTTTTCAATATTTTTCCTTTTCTAGGTGTTTTCTAGGTTTCATGGACTTAAGAGGTTGAGAGGGACAGAGCTTATGATTCATCATGCGCTCCAGTCAGCACTCTGTCAGAAGTCTTGACTCATATTTACCTTACAGTTCAGATCAAATTCTCCTTGCAAACATTAAAAAAAAAACAACAACAAAAAACAAACAACAAAACCAAACTGAATGGTATTTAATTTTTATTTCATTTTTTCCTGGGATTTTATACTTTTTAATTGAAGTGTTTAGGAACCTGGATCTTACTTAGCTTTTACTGGAGGTGAAAAAGAGAAGTAGTTGTGTAACCCATTGTGTAAGCCTATTATATTTACCTGAAAACACCTTTTTGGGTGTCAGTTATGTCATCTCAGTGTCTTCTGAGATACCTGCTGCTTTGCAAGGCTCGAGTGGAATATTTGTGAGATTTGTAATACGACGTGGCAAGAACAGCAGAGCAAGATGAAAATCAATTGTATTCTCAGAAATGAAGTTTGGTGCCTGCTTTTTTAGTATGTGATTTGGGCTGAGAGAAAGAGTTCTGGTATTTTGTTCATTGCTCATCTCGTGAAGAACTGCAACGTGCTGCATATTCTGGATGGAGAAGGGCAGACCTTTGGGAGCTGAAGACTGGTAAGACACTGGTGCAAGTTCTCTTTACTGGCCTTAGTGCCCCTCGCAATGTAAAAACTTTTGCTTTTCTAGCTTGTTTTTCCTTCTGAGGTTTTGCCAGTATTACAGATGGGAGGTATTACCATGTTCTTAACAACAACAACCAACACCACCATCCCCCACCCCAATAGCTGGAGGTTCATGAGAGATGAAATTTCTTCAATAAAGCTGTTACTGGGGATGTCATCACAGGGAGCTGGGGCAGGGATCCCTGGGGGTGCCTGCACAGAGCTATCGAGGTGGCTGTGCTGGATTATCACATTTCAGGTCTGATAGAGCAGTATTGTGTCAGGATTTTCACCAAAGTGTCCAGACTTCACAGAGTGGATGTAACTTTGAAAGCAGCATGATCATATCCATCTCGTGCTTGATTGCAGAATTATCTTGCTTTGTTCACAAATGTGTCAGGCCCTGTACGCGTGTCCTTTCCAGTTTCTCTCGAGCCTGTTGTGAGAAAAGTTCCTGATCTTGCCAAAACCCAAACAAATAAATGTAGCTTTGCTTTGCAGCTTTTCAGGTTTTGATGTGTTTTGTGGCATAGGTCTTTGCTTGTTTCTTTTGGCTTCCTTTTGGCATGTGACCCTTTACCTTTGGGCCAGGATCCTTTCCTCTTTTCGGAACTTCTCAGAACTTGGTCTTCCAGCCTCCTGCCCATATTACGTTTACTATAAGTAAAATCTTTTCAATCCTCGTGCTCCCTTTGATGGGTTTTTGTCCATGGATACTGGCAGAACCTCCTGACATCATTAGAGCCTTGGTTAATGCCTGAGGTGAGGCAGCAGTAGGTAACGTTTGAGATGCTGCTGCTTCATTGACTCTAAATACCTTCCTGTTCTGTTGAGGTCTTCCCAGCCCTGCAGTGCTGTTACCCAAGTGTTGCTGAGTGCCAACTTGGAGGAATTTCCATCTTCCAAAACTGTACAAGCCTTTATTGGCTCTGGAGTTTTCTCTATTGTCTGAGTCTTGGGTATGGTAGAACTTTTTGATTCCAATTACGCTTTTTGTGACCAAAGAGTTTAGTTAGGTCCAGAGTTCAGCTTGGTTTGAGTGAGCTTTAGAGTTTTATACATTCACACTGGTGGCAGAAACCCATGAACAGTTGTTATTTCTTGGAACAGTTAATTTGCTGGTCAGATCCATTTGAGGTGAGCACTTTTCTTGTAGATCGCTCGATCTCTGGCCTGTGCTGGATCATGGGCCTGGCTTTTCGTATGTCTCTTGATCTCTTTAGAGTTCAAGAAATGAAGATTTTCTTGGTTTTATTCCTTTTTTAGGGAAATAGCATGCTGTCATCACAGTTGTCAGGTAGCTTTTGAATCTTAAAATTATTAGTTTCTCTAAAACTTGTGATCATTCTCTATTCTCTGCTTTTGGCCGTTAGGCATGGGAGGTGCTCTTGAGGGGCGTGGGAGTGTGCTGCCTCCTGCGATTGCTTCAATTTGCGTAGGCATCAAGAAATCTTGCAGCCTGGTTGGTTGTCATTCTTGTGAGTACATCAGACTCACAAGAGTTGAGCCTCTTTAGTCCGGAGAAGAGAAGGCTGGGGGAGACCTTATTAATGCTTATAAGTATCTAAAGGGTGGTTTGAGGGAGGATGGAGCCAGACTCTTTTCAGTGGTTC